>PVKA01031815.1:0-25907 GCA_004027165.1 Ctenomys sociabilis | reverse complement strand
ATGATAGAGATATAGATAGATAGATAGATAGATAGATAGATAGATAGATAGATAGATAGATTTACAATAAAATGGTCCTTTATTTATACTTTTGCAAAGTTAGTAACACATGCTGGTCAACTTTAATAATACAGGGTATTCTTTCTCTTCTGCTTCTTTTTCTAGTTTCTCAAAGCTTATGTCCTCCAGCCTTGCTTCTACTTTATTTCTTTTCAGTTATCTCTGCTCTATTCACTACACTTTTTAAATTTCTCCACACAGGATAAAACCTATCTACCAAGGGGAGACACATTGCACAAGCTCCCAGTTTATGATCAGTTCTGGAATATAACTATAGATTCTGGTGCTGTGGTTTAATTTACAAAATTAATAGTTATCACAGTTTGTCAGTCCTAAACGGTACTTGATGCTCTTGTTATTGCTAACCATTCTAATTTAGCTAGGATGACATATCTTTTATAATAAATCTGTAACAGTTGTGGCAAGCTTTGGGGTAATAACTTCACCACTCCCCAACACTAGAGGACTGGGGGTTGAGCTAAATAGATACCAACACCTCACTCTTCCTTAATTGGAAAGGTAGGATCTTTGGAGAGATACAAACCAAGAAACTCCTACACGCAGAAGATATCCCTAAAGAAGAGAGAAGCCTTGATACTAGTTATAGAGCTACCTTCTACAAAAACTTACAAGAATTGAGTAGCTCAAGAGAATGATGATGAAAATGAAGATTGCTGGGTTGGGACTTTACCTGTGGAGGCAACACTGGAATAAAAGAGGAGAATTGTAGAGTTTAAAGGAGTGTATCTGGATAACCTCCCTAGTGTATTCATGTATGAGCACAGTTACATGTATAAAGTTGTTATCAGCCATGTGGTATGTACCACAACAGACTTTATTATTACTTCCAGTCATGATGGACATGTTAAGTTCTAGAAAAAGATAGAAGTAATTGAATTCATCAAACACTTTTGTAGTCACCTAGGAATTATTGAGAGCATTTTTAGCTCTGAGGGAGCCTTGTTCTGTTCTGTGGGTGATGATGAAGAAATGAAGGTATTTGATGTAGTGAACTTTGACATGATCAGTATGCTAAAGCTTGGCTATTTTCCAGGACAATGTGAGTAGATTTGTTGCCCAGGAGATGCCATATCTTCAGGTGCTGCTTCTGAGAAGAACACTGGAAAAATTTTCATTTATGATGGTCGAGGAGATAACCAACCCCTTCATACATTTGACAAACTACATACATCACCTCTTACTCAGATACAGCTGAACCCAGTTTACAGAACAGTCATATCTTCTGACAAATCTGGAATGACTGAGTATTAGACTGGGCCTCCTCATGAATATGAGCTTCCAAAAAAATGTAAACAGGGAGTATAAAACTGATACAGATTTATATGAATTTTCCAAGAAGAGCTTATCCAACCAGCATATGATTTTCACCTGATGGGAAGAAAATAGCTATTATTGGTTCTGATGGAAAAGTTTTCAGGTTTTTAACAGGCAAATTCATGAGAGTCTTTGATGAATCATTAAATATGTTTACTGCACTGCAGCACATGAGGAAACAGCAACAAGACATGGAATTCGTCCAACAAATAGCTGTAGAATGTGAGTTGGAGAAGGTAGATGCTGTGAGATTGATTAATATAGTTATTTTATAAGACTGGACACTTTGTGCTGTATGGAACAATGCTGGACATTAAAGTTATAAACAGAGAAACAAACCGGTGTGTGCAGATCTTAGGCAAGCAGTACACTATTAGAGTGATGCAACTGGCTCTGTTTCAAGGAATAGCCAAGGGGAATCGTCCTGCAACCACTACTGAAATGAAAGCTTCTGAAATCTTGTTCTTCAGAATATTCCAGCTGATCCAACAATCGTCTGTACGTCTTTCAAAAAGAATAGATCTTATATGCTTAGCAGATGAGAATGAGAAGATACAAAAAGTGCACATTCTGACAGAGATTTTTTAATGAGAAGCCTTCTAAGGAAGAAGTCATGGCAGCTACTCAAGCTGAAGAACCTAACCAAGTGTCAGAAAGTGCCGTTCTCCACACCAGCATGGGAGATATTCACATCAAAGATTAATTTCATGCAACACTAAGACATGACAGACTGTAAACCCTCAGCATGGACAGTGCTAGATTACTAATGGATTTCAGTTTTTCATAATAGTAGTATCAAAGCTTTGGCTTGATAATAAGCACACAGTATTTGGAAGAGTGACCAAAGAAATGGAAGTTGTACAGAGGCTCTCCAACACAAAAGTCAATCCCAAAACAGGTAAATCTTATGAAGATGTCAGCATTGTAAATCTCACTGTTAAGCAGAATGAGATGATGCACTGTATTTGTCAATAAATGTACATTTATTAAACATAAGATTTACATAGGAAATATAAAAACATGTTTTAAAATGCGCAATGCTATATTTTCTCATTAAAGTTCATAGCAGAGGAAATGAGATATATGTTTGATTTTTGTACACTGATATCCATCAAAATATACAACATAGTACTCAAGATGCAAGTCACTGTGACAACCATGTACTTTGGCCACTCTGAGCAGATATCCCAGGAGAGGTACCAGCATGTGGACTGTGAAGAAACATGATTTACCAGTTGGGGCAATCTTAGTATCTAAATGTTCTTCAGCCACAGCAGAAGCTGAGGGAATTGCAACCAGGGAAGATGAAATACCTATATGTACTGTTGGACTCTGAAGGAGGTACTTCCTACTAGGAGATCTTAAGTCGAACAAGCTTAAAAGTTTATACTTCTAATTTAAGAGTGTGGTTACAAGTACATGGACCTGAAATTATTGTAACTTTCCATTCTATGTTAATAATGTATTTGTACCAGGATCTTTTACTTGAATATAAATTTACCGATTGATTTTCTTCTCCCCTTCAGATCCCCAGAAGGAAAAACTGAGACTTCCCCAATAGTGTAATAAACATTTATTTGAAAGATACAGCTTCAATCAGTAACTGACAGCATAACTGTAGTAACAAACACAGTGTGTGAATGTTTCTGTACAAAAAAATAACCTTCTTTGTGTTTTATAAATGCTCACAGTTACACGGTAGTAGTATATTTCAACTATTTAGTATTTTAGCTTTTAGCAAAGTATTTTTACCTTTCAATTTGTTGAAATTCTAATTTGCATGTTTTTATTTTATTTCAAGCTATTAATTATGTAATATCAACCACCTGAAAAATGTTTAAAGGATCTATATAATGTGTTCTGTGTATATTTCCATAATACTCATAATTTTGTGAAATTCTTGTGTGATCTTCAAACATAATCCTCTAGTGTACAATATTGCAAATAAACTTCATGGCTTTTGTACAGTTTTGATAAATGTCAAAGTGGAACAGATTCAAAATTAAATCAAGTAGCTCATAAAAATAAATAAAAAAGGGAAATGAAATTCAGAAACTGATTGTGAATAGATATCATTTTATGCTGGACCTGGCATACAATAGATTGGAAATAAAATATTTTTACTCTTCAAAGAAAAAAAAACCCCAAATTCAAAGACCCTATCCAAATATGAGCATCTGAAATGTATATGAAATTCTCAGATGAATAAATAACAAATGGCAAATAATTACATGAAAAAATGTTCAACAGGATTAATCATTTAAGAGATAAAAATTAAATCAACACTGATATTCCATTGCACTTCAGAAAGAATGGATATCATCAAGAAATCAACCAACAACAAATGCTGGAGGCATTGCAGAGAAAAATGAATGCTCTTCCATCATTGGTGGGAGTGTAGACTGGTACAACCACTGTGGAAATCAGTGTGGTGATTTCTCAAAAAATTAATATTAAAGGTCCCATTCCACCCAGACATTCCCCTTATGGACATCTCCCCAAAAGAAAATATCGCACCACAGAAATATATGTACATCCATGTTTATAGAAACACAATTTATAACAGCTAAATCTTGGGGGGAAAAAACATCATCCAAGGAAAAGACAAAAAGGGTGCTGTTTGTACAGTGGAGTACTAGTCAGCCATAACTCTCTCACACTTGCAAGTCCCAGGAAGGAGCCACAGAGCCCAGCATCCTGACGGGGAGGGGGAGGTTTATGCGTCCACCCTGCTTCAGCAGGGCACACCCAGAGGGAGCCACAGAGCCCAGCAGCATATGGGGGCAGTATGAAGGAGCCTAACACAGCAGCCAGATGCAAGCCAGACCTGGCAGGTTAAGCTTGAGTTCAATAGATCTAGACCTGATGAACTGTGCCTCTGTGGGGCACAGACTGAGGCCCAGACCCTCAGGAGCAACCTCGTGACACCAAGGTGGCAGCAGGTAACTGGGATGAGCCAGTCTGCCTGGAAGACTCCCAGTACATGAAGTGAAGGTGCACAGACAGAACTCATAGGAACTAACTTAAATAAAAATTCCACATTTAAGAACTGCTTTGTTATACAGCTATAATGTTTGGCCCTATGGTCTAAAGTACAAAGCCATTAGTTACAAAAGTTTGTCAATTTCTAAATTTTTCTACTTGTTATTAGTATTAATAATTGTGCTACTGTAATAGGAAACTGTATCTTCCTTAACCACATATTCTTTCTTGGGTAATAATATTGGGAAGTATTTTGACAATAACCTTACAAAAGCCCTATATCAAATGACCAAAAGAAAACTAATATCTCACTCTCAATCAGTAGAGAAGATAAAATTTTGGGACACACACAAACATCTCTGGAAAGAGTACTGAAAGAATAGACTCTTCACAGACAGGCTCTGACTGCAGTGATACAGCTACCGACTGTCAAACTTTCACAAAAAGGTATTGCTGAAATAAAAACAAAGTTATATCTGAAGTAGAAAATGAGAAAGAAGGAGCAAAATGCATTCTCAGGCCCCAAATCCACACAGAACAAACCCAGGAATCTCAGCATAAAAGAAATTGGAAGCCACACACCTGAAATCTCTGAAATAATAGCAACTGAAGTAAGAAAAAACTGCAGGAGAGTATAGAGGAAGTCAGATCAGAGATAATCTCACTGGTGAAAAAAAAAAGGCATGATAACTACAAAGAAAGAACTACTTCAGGCACCTAAAGTAGTTGAATAACAATAGAGTGCCCATCTTTGACAAGTGTAAACAAAGGAAGGGGTATAGAAAGGAAGAATCATGATGTGTGTGTATGGACAGTACTCTTGGGATAGATAACGCCGTGCTTCTACATTATTCTATGAGCGGCAAGATTTGCACTAATGGTGGTTGGACAGGATATTATGTTGGCTTCTAGTACTATGGATAACTACTAGGAAAATAACAAGGTAGAAAGTATTAATTATCAAATCTTTTATGTAATTCAGGTATAAGAAATAAGATATACAAACAGCTACACTCTCTTAATTTACTGATAAGAGACATATGGTATAATAATGTCTGTAAGTATAATATTATGTATGCACCTTCTATGATACCAAGCATTATGAAAACAGTTTGCAATGTATTAATTTGTCAAATCCATCTTGTCAAGGTATCTTAAAACTGTCTCATTGATATTTGTACTTCAGTAAAACAAAAATTAAAAATTAAAATTAAAAAAAAGAACTACTAAACATTTCTAAAGAAGACACTGATTAAAAAATTAGAGAATAATAGAAAACTGATGGAAACCTTGAATAAGTAAAACCTTGAATAAATAAAATGCATGCAGCAGATTCAAAGAGAAATACAGGAAATAAAAATTCCATCACAAATTGGCGGGGCAGGAGAGATAGCTCAGTTGAATAAGCACTTGCCTAGCAAGTGCAAGGGCCTGAATTCAATCCCTGATTGTACAGAAAAAAAAGGTGACAAATCTGCTTGTTTTTGTTTTGTTTTATTTTTTGAGGGACCAAGAATCAAACTTGGGACCTTCTCCTTGCCAGATAGAGACTTAAGCCACTGAGCTATCTCCCTGCTCCTGGCAAAACTGAATGAAAATAAAGATAGACCTTCAGACCTGGAAGACACCATTGCAGTTAATGAAAAGGTATGGAAAGATCTCTTAAAAGCAAACTAGGATCCTAAAAAAAACAAAAGCAAACAAACAAGCAAACAAAAAAATTAGGATCCAGGAAAAAGTAATTCAACAATTGCAAGACAATGCAATGATGAACAACCTAAGACTAATTAACAGGCATCAGTGAGAAAGTAGGAGCCAACACAAATGATGTAAAAAGAATATGGGCATAAGTAATAGCAGAAAAGTTCCAAAATATGGGGAAACAATCTGACATTCAAGGAAACAAGGCATATAGAACTCCAAATAATACCAACCCAATTAAAATTACATATAAAATCAAGAACCTAGGAATTCAGCACAAGAACAACATACTGAGCTGCTAAAGAAACCAATTAGATTTAGAGGAAAAATCCATCAGCATACAAGCACATGTCTCCTCGTAAACCACCAGATGAAGAACAGCATGAAGTGAAGCATGTCATGTCAAGTTCTCTGAGAAGGCAAATTCCAACCCAACCTGATATACCCTGAAAAACTCTTTTTCAAGTATAATGGAAAAGTAAAATACTTCCATGACAAAGAACCACTAAAGAAATTCATGACAACCAAGCCAAACCTACACATAGTATTCAAAGATATTCTAGAAAAGGAACAAAATTACCAAACAAAGCAAATAATTAAACACAGGCAAAAAAAATAGGGAACCAACAACAAGAAAATAACATGACAAACATAAGTCAACACATATCAACTATAATCACCAATGTAAATGGACTCAATCCACCAATTTAAAGAAATAGATTGGCAGAGTGGATCAAGAAACAAAATCCAATAATATGCTGTATACAAGAAGCACACTTAAAAAAATAAAAAAAGAAACACACTTAACTCATAAAGAAATTCATAAGCTGAAAGTTAAAGGGTGGAAAGCAATACTACATGCTCTAGAACCTCAGTAAAAAGGATGGACAGTTATCCTGTTTGCAGACAATCTGAACTTCAAACCAAGAATGATCAAATGAGAAAAAGAAGGTTGCTATACTCTGGTTAGGGAAAAATCCAAGAGAAATAGTTAACAATCATAAGTACTTATGCACCAAATATGGGAGCACCCAACTATATAAGACAAATTTTAATGGACATGAAAAATTTAATAATAAATATCACAATCTTAACAGAGGGCTTTAACAGCCCCTTATCTCAAAAAAGATATGTAAACCAGACAAAAAATTAGCAAACAGACAAAAAATTGAACCAAACCTTTAAACAAATGGACTTAGTGCACATATGCAGAGTATTCTACCCAACATCTGAATGCACATTCTTTTCTCTTGCACATGAGATTTGTTTGTTTGTTTATTTTAATTTTTTTTTGTCTTTTTGAGACAGGGTTTCACTGTACAGTTCAGGCTGGCCGTAAGCTCACTTTGTAGCTCAGGCTGGTCTCGAATTCACAACAATCCTCCTGTCTCAGCCTCCCGAGTGCTGGGATTACAGGCCTTCACCACCACGCCAGCTCTGCACATGAGATTTTCAAAATAGAATACATACTACTCCATAGGTTATGCTTAAGTATATGCAAGAAAACAGAAATTATCCTATGCATATTATCTCACTACAGTATCATGAAATGGGAAATTAGTCACAAAAGAAACCACAAAAAAAATCCATAAACATGGAAATTAAATTAACACCCTCCTCAGCAACCAACAGGATGCAGATGAAATTAAACAAGAAATTGAACAATATCTACAATCCAATGAAAATTCAAACAACTTACTGGAATTTGTGGGGTGCATTGAAAGCAGTTCTCAGAGAGAAATTTATAGTGGTGATCTCTCACATTAGGAAAACAGAATGAGAATAAATACTGTAATGCAGCACCTTAAGTTTCTATAGTAAGAACAGCAAACCAAGCACAAAGCACACAGACAGAAAGAAATTATAAATGTTAGAGCAGAAATTAATGCAATAGAAACCCAAAAAAATTACAAAGAATTCAATGTATCAAAAATCTGGTTCTTTGAAAGATTAAATAAAATTGATAAACCATAAGCCAACCTCCTCAAAAGAAGAAAGAAAACCTCAAACTCAAGCAATAAGGAATGAAAAAGGTGAAATTACTTCAGATCCTGTGGAAATTCAAAAGATAACCAATAGCTGCTCTGAAACATGTATTTGCACAGAATAGAAAGCACAAAAGAAATGGGTAGATTCCTAGTCAAGTACAAATTGCCAAAACTGAATCAAGAAATTATAGAAAATCCTCATAACCCAATATCAGCCAATGAAATTGAAAATATAGTAAAAAACTTACAAAGAAGAGTCCAGGTCCTGATGGATTCATGGGTGAATTCTACAAGAATTTTTTTTTCAGAACTGGGGATTGAACTCAGGCCCTTGTGCTTGCCAGAAAAGCACTCATTCTACTAAGCCATCTCCCTGGCCCCTCTATGAGAAATTCAAAGATGATTTAACCCCTACACTCCTCAAACTCTTCAATGATGAAAAGGAAGCAATACTTCCAAAATCATTCCTGGAGGCAAGTATTACACTGATACCAAAACCCGAGAAAGATTGCACCAAGAAAGAGAATTACAGGCCAATCTCCCTCATGAACATAGATGCAAAATTTCTCAATAAAATACTAGCAAATAGAACACAGCAAATCATCAAGGTTATACACCACGACCAGGTTGGTAGGATGCATCCCAGGGATGCAAGGATGATTCAACATATGCAAATGTATAAACGTAATATACTATATGAACAGAGCCAAAGCCAAAAACAACACGATCATCTCAATTGATACACGAAAGGCTTTTAACAAAGTCCAAAACTCATTTATGATCAAATCCCTAAAGAAAATTAGAACAGATGGCCTGTAGCTCAATCTAATAAAAGCCATCTATGACAAATCAATAGCCAAATTATTCTAAATGGGGAGAAATTGAAAGCTTTAACTCTAAAATCAGATACAAAATAAGGATGTTCTCTATTACCACTCCTGTTCAACATAGTTTTGTAATCATTAGCTAGAGTCATTAGACAAAAGCGAGAATTAAAAGGAATAAGAATAGGTAAAGAAGAAGTCAAACTATCATTATTTGCAGATGATACTTTACTTGGAAGACCCAAAAAACTCCATGAAGAAGCTTCTAGAATTAAAAAACAAATTCAGTACTGCGGTAGGACAAAGTCAATACCCAAAATCAATAGCATTCCTCTACACAGATGACAAACTCACTGGGAGAGAAATTAGCGAAACCGTCCCCTTCACAATGGCATCAGAAAAATGAAATACTTAGGAATTAATCCAACAAAAGAGGTAAAGAATCTATACAATGAAAATTACAATATTCTTTAAAAGGAGATTAAAGAGGATTTCAGAAAATTGAATGATATTCCTTGCTCTTGGGTAGGAAGAATTCAACTTTGTGAAAATGGCCATACTCCTAAACTTGTTATATAGATTTAATGCAATCCCTATCAAAACACTATCAACATACCTCACAGAGCTAGAGAAAATATTCTTAAAATTTATTTGGACCCGGAAAAGACCTAGAATAACAAAAGCAATCTTGGACAACAAAAGCAAGGCAGGAAGCATTACAATTCCTGACTTGAAATTATACTACAAAGCTACTATGATAAAATCAGCATGGTACTGGCCAAAAAAAAGAACAGACCCAAGAATCAATGGAACAGATTAGCAGATGCAGCTACAACTACAAACAGTCAACCATATTATCTTTGACAAAAGAACCAACCATTCACTGGATGAAACAGTCTCTTTAACAAGGGGTGCTAAAAAAAAATGGCTCTCCACATGCCTGCACTGTTTTAAAACTAGACCCGGGTCTGTTGGCATACACTAAACTAAAATCAAAATGGATTAAAAATCTAAACATTAAAACAGAAACCATAAATCTCCTGGAAGAGACAGTAAGTGGAAATCTTGAGGACGTAGGAGTAGGTAGACAATTCATGAACAAAAACCAAACAGCACAGGAAGTACTGCAAAGAATCAACAACTGGAATCTCATCTTATTGAGAAGTATCTGCATGTCAAAAGATATCACCAACAGAGTGAAAAAACAACCCACAAATTGGGCAAACAAAATCTTAACTAATAATTACTCAGAAAAAAGTCTTCTACCTAGAATATATAAAGAACTAAAAGGACCAGGGGAATGGGTCTGAGTTTAATCCCTGGTTCAGCACAAAAAAAAGAACTAAAAAAATAGATCCCCAAAATGTAAAGGCCCAATCCAAAAATAGACATTGGAAAGGAATACATACTTCTCCAGAGGAGAAATATAAGTGGCAAATCAATAAATGAAAAAAAAAAAATGTTCCACAACACTGGCCACATGAGAAATGCAAATTAAAACAACATTGAGATACCATCTCACCCTGGAAAGAATGGCTATTACTGGTAAATCAACTAGTAACAAATACTGGAGAGGCAATAATGAAAAAGAAACCCTTCTCCACTGATGCTGAGAATGTAGACTGGTACAATCACTATGGAAATCAGTGTGGAAACTCCTCAAAAACCAAGGGCTGTAAATCCCATTCAATCTAGCTATTCCCCTTCTGGATATTTTCCCAAAAGAACTCAAAACATCATACCATAGTGACATAAGTGCACTCATGTTTATATCAGCACAATCTGTTATAGACATATCTTGGAAGCAACCAAAATGTCCATCACCTGAGGAATGGATTAAAAAGATGTTGTATTTTTATACAATGGAGTATTACTCAGCCATAAAGAAAGGCAAACTCAGATCCTTTATATGTAAGTGGACATAACTAGAGGCTATACTTATAAGTGAAATATATCAGACCAATATGTGTAAATATCATATTGTCTCCCTAGTGTAACAACTTGAAAGAAGAAATAAAACCTGAAAAGTGTAAGAGATATAGTAAACCAGGGAAAAACAGAACTTATGGAATAAACCATGAAGATTAGAGAAAGGAGAAAAGATAAGAAAAAAGGGGGGGGAAACATGCAAGAATGTATACAGGATGGCTGAGATGATTGTACTAATAATTTCCAACAGTTATTTGAAAATAGCAGTTCGCACCTTGACTAACTCTACATGCTGATATCTGTGATCTAAGCAATGACATTGAGGATGGCAATGTGTAATACAAAAACCACACTTGAATACCTCTCTTCTTGATCTTTGAAATGTCTAATGTCTTGTCCATGACTTATCCACATGGCTGACACTGACAAAGGATCTATAAACTGCGGTACAAGGTTTCAGGGTAAATCCGGAGGGTATTTGATTGACCTTGGCAGATACAAAAGTTACATTTCTTGCTAGATAGGTCTTGCTTTATCTTGGTCTTAATCATCCAACAGAAAAGTATAAAAATGAGTTATAAAAAGTAAAGTTATATTAATATGCTGAGCTGTAAAAGGATCAAGTCAACATCTCCTGACATCACCAATCCTATAGATAACCCACTATTATGGACTACTGGATTATATTGGATTATTTTGCTGAATTCACACACCTACAGTATTTAAATGGCAGTGGAATACCCATCTCTGACAAAATTGAACAAAAAAGGGATACAAATAAAGGACCATTTTGTATCTGCATATACAAAATAGAATAGATATACAGCTACTTTCTCTTAATTCAATGAGAAGAAATATTTGTACTAATAGTGTTTGGACAGGATATCATGTCTTCATCTTTTACTATGAATAACTACTACAAAGACAACAATATGCAATATATTAATTATTGAAACTGTCCTGCTAACCTGTTTTGAAGCTGTCTCATTGCTATTTGTTTCACAATAAAATTAATTAAAAAGTCTAATGTCTTATCAATTATTATTATACTCGTTGAAATATTTTTTTAAAAAAATGAAAAAAGACAAGAAAAAAATTAAGGTTTCTTGAAAGCAAGTGGTAATATTCAATTATTTGTCCAATCTTGCATAACTGTATCTGTAATTCTTAGATTTGATGATAAAAATAGATAATAGAACAATCATTGCTAATTAGCTAGCCTTGATTTGAAAATCTGTAGTGTAGGTATTGCTGTGTGCTATGCTTTTTCTGTCTGTGTTTCTGCTATTTGTTTTTCCTTTTCTTAACTCTTCAAAATAAAATTAAGTTAGATTAAAAACTTAATTTAACTTAATTACCCCCAGTCTCAGTCCATGTCTTAGAGCACCCCGGAGGCAGAGCCAGGATTGCAAGATTAAAATCTTAGAAGACAGAAAATTCAGGATTCTAGCCTGTATTTTAAGTATATAATTAAAATGACTGGGCTGTAAGTTTTTCTTTGAAACATGATTCACTATTTTGTTTTCTTTCCTTGCTTAGGTATTTTTTACACAACTGATAAAAATATTTGTAACTTTGGATAACTGGGATACATTTTTTATATACAAACTAATTATAAGAAATGTTATTTCTTCAATAAAGAAGGATAAACCTGAAGATTTTATAGGTAAATGAGCACAACCTAAGACCATACTCATAAGTGAAATAAATCAGGCTCACATGTGTAAACAGCATATTGTCTTCCTGGTGTGAGAAACTGAAAGAGTAAATAAAGTCTATAATGTACAATATTATTTTGAAATGGGAAGGAATTATTCTGAAGGAAAAAGGAATCAAGATGAGTGAAAGGGGAAAAGATGTACAGGAAAGGGGGAAAATGCAAGTCAGGTAAGCTATTGGTGCCTCTCCACTTATTGAGAAGGAGCATTTATGTTAGTATCAATTAGAGAATCTTGTGCTCTTAGCCAATATTTTAAAGATAATAACATGCAATATATTAACTATTGTTATTCTAATATTTTGTTATGAAAATTTATTTTACCTTTTTTCCATTAAAAAAACGGATCCTAAATAAAGAGAATTCAGCAGTGAGCATTTCCTGGTTAAGAATTACCTGCTGCTGCTTTGGACCTCCCCTGCGTACTTGGCCATTTGTCTGCGCAGGGACTGTGAGTCACACTTACATTCCATAATGGCAAGGTGTACACTTGCACACAGAAGAATGGTGTGGATGTATTTTACCCCTGTGATGCTCAGAGAAGCACACATAAATCTTGTTAGGTGACACATCCTATGATTAAAAATACTGATTTGACTCTTTTGCACAATTTCACACACCTTGTTGCTCATCAAATCAAGTAAGTAAACACAACTCTTGCTTGCTGTATCCCCCACTTGCATCTACTGAGACAAACAGCTGGCTGCTGTTATGCATGGTACAAATTCACAGTAGAACAGTGAGGGATGGACTGTTGTAACACCATGTTTTGCCTTAATAAATGTTGATGAGAAAATTGGCTTTCCACATCCTAAATATTAAACTCAGATCCATATCTCTTACCATTCACTAAACTAAAATTGAAATGGATCAAAGTTTGAAATGTTATGAACAAAACTCCAATCACACAGAAAATGCTGCAAAGAATCAATTGAAATCTCACCTTATTAAAGAGATCTTTCATAGCAAAAGAAACTACCAACAGAGTTAAGAAACAACTCACAGAGTGAGAAAAATTTTGATCAGTTGTTTTTCAGAATGGACTTCAATCTAGAGCACATAGGGGCCAAGGAGATGGTTCAGTGGAATAAACACTTCCCTGGAAAGTACAAGGGCCTAAGTTCAATCCCTGGTTCTGCAAAAAAAAAAAAATCTAGAGCATATAAAGAACTGAAAAAAATCAGACCCCCCAAATTTAAAGACCCAATACATAAATAGGCATCTGAAATAAATACACACTTCTCAAATGAAGTTACAAACAACAAATAAATATATGAAAAACTTTTTAATATTTACTCTGGCTGGGGAGATAGCTCAGTGGCACAAGTGCCTGCC
The DNA here is from genome assembly GCA_004027165.1 of Ctenomys sociabilis. Lineage (NCBI taxonomy): Eukaryota > Metazoa > Chordata > Mammalia > Rodentia > Ctenomyidae > Ctenomys > Ctenomys sociabilis. Next base: position 12,036 of record PVKA01031815.1, on the reverse strand, counting down.
TGGCAAGTGCAAAATCATGAGTTCAATCCCCAGTACCAAAAAAAAAAATAATAATAATAAATGTTTACTGGTCACTGAAGAGATTAAAATTAAAACAGCATTTACTTTCATCCACTCCAGAAAGAATGGCTGTTACCAAAACCCAACCAAGAATAAATGCTGGTGGGGCTGTGAAGCAAAAGGAAACCTTCCCACTTTTGGAGGGAGTATAGATTGGTGCATTCTCTGCCGAAATCAGTGTGAAGACTCCTCCAAAAAACTAAAACTAAAGATTCCTTTGACCTAGCTATTCCCCTTTGTGTATCTTCCCAAAAGAATTAAAGGTATCATTCCACAGCAATACATGCACATCCATGTTTATAACAGGACACTCATAATAGCTAAATGTTGGAAATAGCACAAATGCCCCTTAATGGATGACTGGTTAAAGATGTGGGCTTTTTAAAAAATACAACGGAGTATTATTCTGCCATAAAGAAAGATAAACTTGAGACATCTCAGGTAAATAGATAATGTACCTTGAGACCATGCTCTGAAGTGAAATAATTGGATGTATATTTTTAAATACCCATCATTCTCTGTTGTGAGAAAGTGAATGGTTAAATAAGAGCAAAAATATATCTTGTATATTGAGAAATATAAAGCAAATGTTCAAACAGGAAAGAGAGCAATGCATGGGGGAGAAGAAGAGGAAGGAAGGGAAAAGGAAAAAGAATAGGAGAAAGAAATGGAAATAAAACTATTGTAAATAAGAGTGGAAGAAGGATTCTGGGGAAGGAAGGAGACTGGGGAAAAAAGAAAGAATCAAGATATATAGTGCACAGGTACAAATCCTCTATGATGATTGTAATCATTATATATATCAGAAATGTACCAATTAGACTAATTTAAAAACAGCATCTGTTACCAAAGCTAACCTAAGACTTCTTGAGTTAATTGAAATTTCCATCTTTAGGCTGAGGGTGATAATACAGTGTGTTATGCTCTAGTTGCTATGTTTTATAGCAGACATAGAGGCTATAGGCCCAAGCTGCTTTCTACTTCAGTTCCTTGTGAAGATTCTTTCTGGTTTGCATATAGCTAACTTTGGGCTGTACTCTTACAAAGAAAAGAGAAATAAAGCCCCATGTTCACTTTTGCTTCTTCCGAGAAGGCTCATCCTATAACCGGACACACTAAGGCAGGATCTTCAGTCATGATAAGCTACGTGGGCGATCAGACAGAACCTCTGGGTCGTAGAGACCTGTCAAATCGCAGCTAGGATACACTCACAGAGCAGCGTCAGAGCCCTACGCAGGACAGCCTAGACCTGAAGCCAGAAGAAGATACAAACACAGTGGCCTCTGAGTGAGCCCCACTGTCTTCTTTTCATACAATGGCCCACCCCATTACAGGGTGTATTTCTCTTTATTTCTTCAGACTTCACTTTTCTTTTCCACTTTTTTCACCCTCTTTTCTTCCTTTACCTTTAATGAATCTTTAAACTTCTATGGTCTTCATTGTCCCATGCAGTTCTTCGAAGGAGACAGCAAGAGTGTGGAAAGAACCACTTCCATAACAGTTTGGCAAAGCCAGTGCAGATGCTTCAAGAAATGCATTGGGAACTCATGGGAAACTCACAGATCCTGCAGGCCTTGCCTTTGGGCTGTATCTTTCAAAACTGGGAGTAATTTGACCCTGCCAGTCTGAAAAAGGAACAATTTATCCACCACTGCAATATGGTTTGGGTCAATATTAACTAAGGAATGGTGATAGAATGATACAGGGTGGCAGTCTAAAATAGGGTGCTAATTTTCAATTAGATTGTTTCTACAAAAAGCTCAGAAAATGGCTTCTCGCCAGGGGTAAGGCTCAGCATTATAGCTCCTGCCTGGTAAGAGCGAGGTTGTCAGTTTGATTCTTGCTATAATAAAAGGAAAGGAAAGGAAAGGAAAGGAAAGGAAAGGAAAGGAAAGGAAAGGAAAGGAAAGGAAAGGAAAGGAAAGGAAAGGAAAGGAAAGGAAAGGAAAGGAAAGGAAAGTGCTACTCTCTATGTCAAGTGAACTGCAGTTGATTTCCAGATCTCTGGAAATAACTTTTAAGGAGATGACAAATCAGATGATATACATCACAAGTCTACATTTTTTTGTCTCTTCATTTTCCTCCTGTCCAGTTTGCTATTGCTAGAACAAATATTTGTGGATTAGCAGATAGAGAACTATGGTTCAAAACATTCCTGTTCTCTAAAGGAAATACTGGGTTGTGTAAGCTTTGTTAGCTGAGTATGTTAACTTCAAACTTTTAGTTTTTTTTATTTCCAGTAAACTGGGAACATAGCATTGAAGGATGAAGTTTTATTTACTGTGCAAATACTACTATACCTAAATCCATAAATCATGTATATCCTAATCTAGAGGCAAACATTATAATCTCAAAACTTCTGCCATTTGAATGTCTTTGTAATTCATACATTGTTTTTAAAAAGTGTTTATGTGTGTCACATAATTGAAATTTGATTTGCTGTTTATTTGTTATAAAACTGTTTAATTTGCTCACAGTGGTATGGAGATTTATACTTTGAACTGTTCCCTTATCTAAAATTAAAGATTATTGGTTAAAGTTATTTCCTAGTGAAAACTAGAAACACATTACATTTGACTTACTATTATTTATAATAAATAATAATTTATTATTATTTTAGCATAATAAATAATTGGAAGAAAGCATACCAAATAAACATTTATCAGAACCCTTCTGTTCAGCCTGTGTGGTTATCTCTGGAAAGGTTCCAAAATCCTATCCTCAGACAGCCACCTATCTCTCAGGGGGAATATGAGTCTCTCCTACCTGTTTCCTTCAAAGGCTTGTGCCCCAAAGAGACTCAATATTTTCAGAAGACCCTGGTGGGCTTGTAGATGGGCCTACCAAGCCCAATGAACCAGTAGAACAATCTGGATCTAGAGGAAGACAAATGACAGATCAAAATTATGGGCTGTCATAATTGCAAATACTTTCAACATATCCATGCCATCTGAGGGAAAATCCAAGGCCAATCAGGGTCTTTGTGAAATACAAGAAGATTGGGTGCATCAAACCACTACTTGGGCCCTGCTCTCTATTCAGATGGACAACATACCTGATTCCTGGCATTGGAAGATTGACTGTCTCCTCTCCCAGAGAGGAGCTAGGTTAGCCAAACCTTCACTTCCCAGTCTGCTAAAGAGGGCTGAAGGAGGCCAGGGCATTCTGCAATAACCCTGTCCACGGATACCTCCATCTACTGTGAAAGCCACAAGTGACCATAGATCTTATGGATAAACAAATTGACTATTTTAACTCCATTCCTTAGAAAACCCTCCTTTAAATCAACATCCATACCTGGGGTCAAGAGGGACCTATCAGAGTGACTTTATTCCTGTTCTTACATGTCAGTTTGAGTTGTGGTGCTATATGCCCACACAAGAATCTAGAAAGAAAGAATCTTGATAACTACAGCTTTAGAAGGAGTCCTTCTTCTGAGGCAGGTCACTGTCATTCATTACAAGGGACATATCTCAATTCTTTTTGGGAAATCAAAAGGCTGATAGGGAAGCAAGAAAGCAGCTCTGTGCCTCTCAAACTGAAGAACCCTCACCGAGGAGCCCTTCTGCTCCTTCCTGTGTGGACACAGTGACAAGCTGTGAAATCCTGCGTGGGAAATGGTCATTCAGTATTACACAGGATTGAGATGGTGGCTGCACTCTTTGGTGTCTCATCTAATTCTTTAGAAGACACAGCCAGAGCCTGGAAAGGACCATGGAGCACCACTCTAGTAACACAGTTTTCCCTCTTGGTGAGTGCAAAGTAAATAAGCATAGTCAGGAGATAAAAGAAAAGAGTGGGATTTATTACTTTTAGCAAATGTCTCAGTCACTTTTCTCCCATTGCTGGGACAAAATACCCAACACCCAAAGTTAAGGAAGAAAAGGTTTATTTAGCTTGGTTAGTGGAGCTTTCATGCCATCCTCGGCTGGTTCCAAGGCAGGGTTGCACAAGGCAGAGGGCAACAGTACACAGAGGCGGAAGAGCCAAAAAGGAGAAGCAGAGGCGGCAGTAGCAGCAGAGGCAGGCCCCTCTCCCTTATTTATATTGTACTCAGGCCATTGGGCAGATGCAGCACTCACGCCCATCGTCCCAGCCATGGGTCATAAATTGATCATGAATTCTAGAAGCCTGATCCCATGACAGCATGAAGCTTTGTGGGGACAATAAGACGCAAAACATAACAGCAAGTAAGGCAAGCACTGGAGATAATTCTCAATAGCAGTACCCACCTCACTCCCATATTGAACCTAGGGCATTCTTAGAAAGCTAAATTATATCTGCAGCACCCTCAACACCCTCTTGAAATCTCTGGACTCAAACTCACAGTCCTCCTGCCTTATCCTCCTAGAGTGCTGGAATTACAGATATGCAACACCATATTTGGCTTCATATTTAGGAAACTCAGCATATACACATTCATATGAGAAAGCATTATCATCACAAGTAGATATAGGCATATTCATGAGCATGCATAATTCAAGGTCATATGACAATGATACGTGTGAATGTCTTTATGCAAAATAAATTATAATAAGAAATGAGAGCATGACACACCTATGATCTCTGCATTGTGGGAGACTGAGGCAAGAAGATCTCAACCTTAAGCCCAGTTTTTAGTGAGTTGCAAGACCTTGTCTCAAAATAGGAAAAGTGAAGTTTATTCTAGGTCACCAAAAATAAATGAGTCACAGTGATTCATTAATTTGAGCTGGCTCCTTGTAATTTTCCATGAAGAGCCCTTTCTAAAAAAAAGAACTACCAAAACTCTGAAGGTAGATTTACAGTCTTTTAAGGGTGGAGCAGCTCTTTCTCCTGGATATTCAAAAGCTTGTCTCTATTCTTTTTTTTTTTTTTTTTTTTTTTTTTTTTTTTTTTTTTTTTTTTTTTTTTTTTTTTTTTTTTTTTTTTTTTTTTTTTTTTTTTTTTTTTTTTTTTTTTTTTTTTTTTTTTTTTTTTTTTTTTTGAGACAGGGTCTCATTGTGCAGTTCAGACTGGCCTTGAGCTCACTTTGTAGCTCAGGCTGGTCTCGAACTCACAACAATCCTCCTGCCTCAGCCTCCCGAGTGCTGGGATTACAGGCATGCGCCACCACGCCCGGCTCTTAAAAGCTTGTCTCTAAAAGAGCCAATGTAGTGGTCAACAAGCCCTGCAGGGGATTTAATCTTCATGACTCCATGTGAACTTGAAAGACTCACCAGCAAAGATCATCATACAGGGTGTTAAGGTTTGAGGAGGACATAATTTAGTTAACAGCATCTAGACATTTTTTTCACACTACATAAAACAGGAAATAAAGAGCAAATAGCTACTTTGATCTCAGTCACATTGCATTTTGCTGTAATCATAACATTAAAATTATAATATGAGCTACAAGTATGTATACAGTCCCATGTTGGATAGACTTTAAAGCAAGCAAAATTAACCAGAGAGAGAGAGAGAGAGAGAGAGAGACATGATAGGCAAATTTTGGTGAAAAGAAAGTTGCTATTGCAATATTAATATTAGAAAGAATTTAAGTAAAGCATTTACTGGCTAAAAATAAGTTCTATAATGTATATTTATTAAAGATATAAACCACAAAAAAGATATAAATTGCAAATTAACAACAGTAAACCTTTTTTAATGTATTTCGTACAGGATCATACTACACAGCTCTGACAAGTAGTGATCCTCCTGTTTTCAGCCTCTCTAGGGCTGGGATTTCAGGTGTAGACCACCACTACACCTGGTCTTGGTCGCTGATTCAGGGTCAGGACCAGTGTGGCATGTGCGCTTGCCTAAGCAGGCACTTTGTCCATTGAGCTATCTCACTGACCCAACAACAGTAAACTTTTATTCATTTATGAACATATCCATTAGCAAATGCCAATAGAAGAACAATTAAAAGCCAGGCATGGTGGCACACGCCTATAATCCTACCTACTCTGGAGACTGAGGCAAGAAGATTGTGAGTGACAGGACAATTTAGTGAGACACTTCTCAAAATCAAAATTACAAAGAAAAAATAAAAAGGACTGGAGATCTACATCAGCAATCAAAAGAGAAAGGAACACTAATTAATTATAAGAGTTAGCAAAGGCTAAGTATGCCAACTTTTGTCAAGAAAAGAGAAAAAGTACACATACATCAAGCATATGAAATTAGAATGCAAAAGGTCTCAAGTATAGACCATTTGGTTGTTAATTTATGTATTTAGTTATTTCTTGTCAGGCTTACTTAAACATGGGGAGTGCTGCATTAGGTCTCTGGCCATTTTTCTTTTTATTTTTTGCATGTTTTTCTGTTTTGCAACAAGATCTTGCTAAGTTGTCTAAGTTAACCTCCAAAATGTGACACGCCACCGCCCCAGGTTCCAGCTTCCAGAATAGCTGGGATTACCACCACACCCAGGAAATTTTTTTTTTAATTACAAGTGATCAAGAATAATTTTGCTTCAATAGGTCTAAAAATCTAAATTACATAAATGGATATCTAAGGGGTGGAGGAGAAAGTCACTCAAAAAGATGTAAAAGCTTTAACACACTAATAATTATAAAATATTTTTTAATCACAAGACAAAAAGCACACTTGATGTAAACCAGGACCTGGATGCAGACAGGCAAGTCTTCCAAATAAGGCGCAGACCCTTTCCCTGCCACCTACACTATTCTAGAGTGAGGAAAATATTAAAAATTTCAGTTCATCGTGATTCAAAGTTTAAACCATAATACAAATAGCAAAGGTAAACCCATATTTCTAGCAAATGTAGACTTTAAAGTCACAAATAAGATAGTAACATCTAAAATCAATCTCTCTATGCCAAGATGGTATTAAATGAGGACTGCAAAGATGATTCATTATGCTAAAAGGGAATTTGAGAAAAGTTATCGTTAAATGTGGGCCCAGAAGACCTGTGCTCTAGTCCTGAGTCACGGGCTTCCTGAGGCTACCAGAGCTACAGTAATGTTTGCCTCTGAAGTCTTTTTCAGCTTTAAAAACAAGCTAAAAGAATAAGATTTTAGAGAATAGAGAAAAACCTTTTTATGCAATGTTCTTACAAGGGATTATTACATTAAATGTACTAAATCTACATGCATAGAGAGGTGAGTTTTGGAAAGCCACTTCTAACAATTTAATGAAATAGCAAGAGTTCTGAAAGAGAAGAATGAGGGCCAATATGTATTTAGAATATAACAACTACTGAAAAAGTAATTAAAGAAATTAAATAACTAGAGTAAACATGTAAATTAGTAAGAGCTATTCAAGCACATTTATTTCACAAGAGTAGATCTATGAGAAAGTCATATAAATCTAGAACCATTAAGTCAAGGAACTAATCTCAGGCAATGTACTTTTTAAGCTCAGAAAACAATCTTTTCTCTGACATCTTCCCTTGCTTCTAAATCATTTCCTTTTAGTCAACTTTGATGAGATGCTTGTTTGTTTGTTTTTTGTTTTACATTGTTTGAGAGAGGGTTTAACTACACAGTTGAGAATGGCCTTGAACTCCCTCTGAAGCCCAGGCTGGCCTCAGACTCAACAGCAAACCTCCTGTCTCACTCAACCCTGATATATTGGTAATGAAATGTTATTCTTTTATGTAGCATCATGAGATATCTGTGGATTTTAGAATAATGAGCCAAGAATGGTAAAGTTGTAAAGAATAAAAATATATCCTTAGAGGGAACATCTCTAAAATAATATTATCTTTTTTTTTTTTTTTTTTTTTTTTTTTTTTTTTTTTTTTTGTCTTTGTGAGACAGGGTTTCACTATGCAGTTCAGGCTGGCCTTAAGCTCACTTTGTAGCTCAGGCTGGTCTCGAACTCACAACAATTCTCCTGCCTCAGCCTCCCTAGTGCTGGGATTACAGGCATGCGCCACCACACCCGGCCCCATAATAATATTAACTTTGAAGGAGTATAATCCAACACTGTGACTATAGAATGATACCACCGAATTAAAATAAAGACTCTGTGTGTGTGTGTGTGTGTGTGTGTGTGTGTGTGTGTACACACACAATGGATAATATATATAAGCCCTGAGTCTTCAATATGTACAGCCATTGAATTCAGTCTTTCCTTCAATGTCGATGTGGTGTCCAGTTCAATATTTCTAAACTCTCCTGGACTTTTAAAACCACCTACAAAGCCGGGCGTGGTGGCGCATGCCTGTAATCCTAGCACTTGGGAGGCTGAGGCAGGAGGATTGTTGTGGGTTCGAGACCAGCCTGAGCTACAAAGTGAGCTTAAGGCCAGCCTGAACTGCATAGTGAGACCCTGTCTCAAAAAGAAAAAAAAAAAAAAAAAAAAAAAAACAAAAAAAAACAAAAAAAAAAAAAACACCTACAGTGCATATGACTCCTCTGCTTGGGTGGCACCTTCTTGAGGGGCTGCTCCCCCAACCCAATCTTTCCCAAGAGTACCACTAACTCAGGGCTGTTGACGTGAAGAACACTGCTAAAAGCCAGCAATTACAGAGCAGACTTCCTAAAGCACATATTCAACTACTGAAAGCTATCAAGAATAAGATATGACATATTTTTTCCATATTTATCTATTATACAGTTAAAAGAAACTTATGAGCATTGTGGAACTGCATCCAGGATAAATGGCTGGAATACATACTGGGTCCAAAAGTTTCAAGGTGTGTAATGACAGGTCTTTGGATCAGTAGGTGCCTATCCTCGAAAGGATCGTGAAAGCCCAGGCCCTTCTTTGCCTTCCTTCCTTGACCAAGAAGTGAGCAATTCTACATCACTGTGTTCTTTGGCCTTGCCACTCCTCTGGAGTGAGTCATATTTGTACATCCACTCCCAGCAACTGAATGAAACAACAAGATTTCTGAACAGGAAGAATGAGGATCAGGGACTCCAAAGAATGAGGATCTAGAACCTCCAAAATGATGAACCAAAGATAAATCTTCTACATTAGATATTTGTTACACTAACAGAATCCTAACACAGTGGGCTGAAGATTTAAATATACAAAATGAAAACTTTTAGATACTAATAAAAGTGGACATTGATAAAGTCCTACTGTAAAGGAAAGAATTTCCATAACAGAAAAATTAGCAGTCTGAGCCACTATCAAATATAGCTCCAAAAACCTGGCCAAAGGAAATAACTAGATAAGAACATAAAGGTATATTTAAAATGATTTTATACGAAGGTTGTTTAAACAGTCTAAATATTTTAATTTAAAAACCCATCAAAAGGATTTAGTTTCTTTAACTATATGTCCTTAAACTTGACTTAGTACTATTTTGCAAAAATAATAAATAATTGTGTATTTATCAGCATGAAAGATAACCAAAAAGTGTTAACACACAGGAGGAAGAGTTACAAGGCAGCGTGCAGCTCCGGATTGCGTTTTCTTTTAATGGTCATCTGCAGCTGTAAAATCTCATCTGAAAGCTTTCGAAAGCGCCTCTCCTTCCCACTGCAGCAGCCAGGCCCCTCAGCGAGATACGCTCGCCGCTGCGAGGAGCACGCCTGCCCTTCCTCACTCAAGAGAACCTGCAGCAGCCATTTGCATCTGTTTATCCTGCCCCAGAAGAGCTGTGTGCTGTCACACGTCCTGGTGCTCAGGCTGCTCTGTGACCTGGAGGGAGAACTCGGCCTTGCTTGCTTCTTAAGGAAATCCTCTCCCGCTTCAGTCCTCTCTCTGCCGCTACCTTTTCAGGAAGCTTTCCCGCCTCTGTCCCTCCACCCTCCCAGCACCCTTCTCTAACCTCTTTTAAACATAGAATTTTGTGATAAACCTCCACTCATACCGTATTGGGTTTATGCTTAGAGCAGTTGCTCTGGGAAATATTTGCTTAAATATAGTACTTATGAACATTTACTTATTTTTAAAAATCTCCAAAACAAAAAGGAGATGAACCTATAGTTTTCTGGCATTTTTGCTGTTCTTAGTTATTAAAGAATCAATAGAAATAGCAAATATTAAGTAACAGGGCTTCATAATTCTACCCTACTGTAGGAAACCTCTACAGTAATATAAATTCAGCATATATAACTTCACAAATTTCTCTGTATCTACATGTAATTTTTCCACAAAAAATGCAATATAGGGTTGGGGAGATAGCTCAGTAGTCTAAGCGCCCCCCTGACAAGTGTAAGGGCTGGGGTTCACCCTGGTACCACATGCTCTGCCAGGCCCAGAACCTGGGTGCACCATGCCAGCCACTGACTGGTGGCCCATGCCTATATTCCTAGCACTGGGGCAGCTGAGGCAGGAGGATCACTACGAGTCTGAGCTGCATAGCGAGACCCTGAACCAAACAAACAAACAAATAAATAAATAACATTTAAATGTAATATAATAAAAATTATTAATAATTTTAATTTAGTTTAATCTACACTTTATTCAGATTAATGAAAATCCTTTCCCTAACCTTGTGGTCAGAAAAAAATGTGGATTATTGCTTTTGTTCAATATTCTTCCTGCCTCTGTCCCAAATTAAACAAGGCATTTTGTTGCTTTTGACTTTATTCAACTCCACTCCTAAATGTTTAATTTGTCAGATGAATTCACGACGATGCCGAAGCAGTTAGTCCCGGTGACTTGGCTGGACTCTCTGGGGCCTGTCTGTCTGCCTGAATCATGATTTCCTCTCAGCCTTGGTCAGGCTGACTTGAGGCCCTCTCTTTACAGGGTGCTTGCAACCCAATTTTCTATCCCTGAATCAGGGGCAAAAATCACCTGCTAACTCCCCTTGACTTGTTTTGCACCTTGAACAAATCACTTTGCCCCTGGAACTACCTCTTCCTGTAATCATTTATCCATCTACTTCTGAGAATTCCTTGCACATATAATACTAAGTATTGAGAATGCTATACTTAATATGACCCAGCCCTGCCTTCGGCAGTGATAGGCAAGGGCAGCCAGGCAAACAATCTCAAGGGGGCTGAAGAGAAAGGCATCTAGAGGAGAGCTTGATTACAGTGTTGCCAAAGCATGGTCAAACTCTGGGAACACAGGCCTCCACAGAGAGAAAATAGCTAATTTTTCATGATCTTACATAACAAAGACATTTATGATTGGCTCCTCGTTTCAGAGACTCCAGTCCATGTTTGGCTGTCTCCATTGTTCTTAGGCCTTTTGTGAAACAGAACATCACGGTGGAAAGTTGTGGTACAGAAGTGCTTACCTCAGTACAGATGTGAAGAACAAGGAGCTGGGCAGAGTGGAGGGGCAGTGCATGGGGCACAAAATATAGCCATCAAAGTCCTGGCCTCGGTTACCTGCCTCATCCAGTCAGCCCCAGCCTTGTTTTTTTTTTTTTTTTTTAAAGCTTTATTAAAATTTATCAATGACAAACAAACATAAAACTCAGAAGTTTTGTTTTTATGAGGAACAGGAGAAAAACCAGTCCAGAAGGTGTTTTATACAGATGAAATACAGATTGGGAAATAGTACATCACTTCTGAAGCAACCCAGAAGAGAAACACAAAGGTAAACCTATACATTCATTAGGAATTTGCAGTCATTTTGGATCTCCACTAGGTAAGAAAATTAATTCTGTGTTAGTTTTTCCATGCTTGAATATCTGACAAAAAAAAAAAAAAGAATCTAGCTGATATGCATCTCCCCTGTGCTTACGTTTGTAAAATGTTCTAAGCCTGACAGTGCACATGGAAAAATTCTCCTGTCATTTTTGCATTTATTTTATTTTTATTTTTTTTTTGCTTTTTTTTTTACATTTTTTTAAATTTTGTTGAACTACAAATGTCAATCAGACAGTTTCAAGACACCTTAACAATACAGATTCAATAAATTAATACATTGCAAACTTTTCATAATGTTTTGGTATTGTACAAGGTGCATACATGATATTATATTTACAGATATTATTTTAGCAGATATCTCTTATCAGTGAATTAAGAGTGTAGCTGCTTACTTATTTTTTATACCTGAATTATATCAAAAATTCAATAATTATTTTCCTAGTGGATGACCATAGTACTAGAAGCCGACATAATATCCTGTCCA
>PVKA01031814.1:11813-26008 GCA_004027165.1 Ctenomys sociabilis | reverse complement strand
AAAAAAAAAAAAAAAAAAAAAAAAAAAAAAAAAAAAAAAAAAAAAAACTCAGATCACTAGAAAATATGGCATGAAGATAAAAATAAGGTTTGAAACATGAAACTCAAGGGTCTGGGCCGGGAATATAGCTCAGTGACAAGGCGCCTGCCTCAAGGGTCCAGTAAATGAAAAGAAGAAGGTGTTGCACTTCTTTCTTCCTCTAACACCTTAGGTCTTTTTATTTACTGTGCTGTGGAGAAAGCCTAAACATGTTTAAGAATAACAACTGCAGTAGAAGAAAAGAAGTCAAAAGAATTCTACCTAATTGCAAAGCAAACAAATGTGAATGCCAAACCATAGGTCCTTCTTTACTACCTGCTTATTATCCTCTAGGTACTTTGTAGAAAATAAGCCTGGGCTCCACATTCAGGTTAAATGATATAATTCTGTTGGCTAAAATATTTCTTGAAGAGAAATTGTTGGAAAGCATTGTTTTGTGCAGGCATATATTTCTATTCATTCTCAAATAAGGTCAATCTCAAATAAGCATATTAATAACATCTTTCAAACATATTTCTAATTATGATTTCTGCTGCTATGCGCTGTAAGTTTAACATATTTTGCATGCAATAAATTTTATATACTCACCTTTACATTTAAAAATAAATTACTTCTGTTGTTCATTTTGAAATGCTCCTTTGGAGAAAACCCTAGCCATTTATAAGATGTAATGCTCTTAAAAACTTAAGTTCTTCCTGCAAGGAATTTAAGTTCTGAAAGCCAAACCCAGTATCTCAGTCATCTGTACTTACTACACAGATACAGGTGGCATTCGATAAAATATACGCTCAATAAACAACCTCTCCTGATCTTTACAACTATCGTTCTTTGGCCTGTAGTTATCACGCACAACCCAAAGTGAGCTTTACTTTTCATTATTAACATTTTTTATATCAACTTTTCCACAAACCCACAGGGCTTCCATATCTGTCATACACATATCATTCACTTCCCTCTAAACTGGGATGGGAACCTAGGTTCAGGGAACATCCACAACAAGATTCTAATGTGTCACTGTAGCTCATCAAACTCTGCTCTGCCAAAGTCTATTTGACTGAGGGTTCTAAAAAGCTACTAAAAGGGGAGTTAAAAACTTATGCTGAAGTGAGTTAAACCACAAAAAATTTCATTGAAGAAAAATGCGACAAGGGGCCAGGGATATAGCTTGTGGCACAGCATCTGCCTGGCAAGTGAGGTTGTGTGTATAACCCTCTACATGAAGAAAAATGAGTCAAGTGGAACAGAGTAGCACACACTAGTAATCCCATTACCCAGGAGGCTGAGGCAGGAGGATCACTGCAAGTCTAAAGCTACAAAGTGAGTTCAAGGCCAACCTGAACTGCATAGCAAAACCCTGTCTCAAAAAGACCAAAAAAAAGGGGTGGGGGGGAGCCAGGGAGATGGCTCAGCAGAATAAGCGCTTCCCTGGTAAGCACAAGAGTGTGACCTCAATAGCATATTCCACGAAAAAGAAAGAAAAAGACCAAAAAGGAAAAAAAAAAAAAAAAAAAAGAGTCAAAGTTATTCTTCATGTTTGGGAATAGTGTTTGCCCTACAATATAACATGCTTGTCAGTGATAGCATCTTCTTGAGAATTTGAATACAACTACATTGTTAAAAATTGGTCAAATTAACTTGAAGCCTTTATAGGTAAGTGGATGCAACTAAAGGCTATACTCATAAGTAAAACAAATCAAACCCACATGTGTAAATAGCATATAGTCTCCCTAGTGTAAAAACCTGAAAGAATAAAACCTGAAAGACATAATATATATAGTAAAATGGAAAGAAGCTGAACTTAAGGATTAAACAAGGAAGATAAGAAAAAGGAGAAAAGACAGGAAAAAAGCAAAGGGGGAAAAAATATACATACAGGATGGCTGAGATGATTGTACTAATAATTTCCATAAGTCTTTTGAAAATAGTTAATATTTAGAATTTTCACCTTGACTAACTGTATACTGATATCTACAATCTGAGTGACCACTTCAAGAACAGCAATGTGTAATACAAAACCCATGGTTGAATACCTCTCATCTTGATCTAAATGGGTACCATTTCTAACATTTTATCAATTATTATATTCTTTAAAATAAATTTTTAAATGAAGACAAGGAATAAATTAAGATTTCTTGAAAGCAAGCATTAATACTCATTTGATGATAAAAAACAGACAACATAACAATCATTGTTAATTAGCTATTCCTCTTTTGAAAATCTGTAACAATGTATTGTTGCATGTTACCCTGCTTCTGTTTTTGTTTTCCATTTATTTTGGCTTTTGTTTTTACTCTTCAAAATAAAATAAAATTGATTTTTTAAAAAAACTGGTCAAAAAAATTGGCCAGATTAAATTATTTTTCTCAGGCTTCCTTCCGCATCCCTAAAAGATGTGACACAAGTAGTATCCCATATATGATCACTTTAGAAAAATGACCTGATTAAAACAAATTAGTTTCCACCACAAAATGAAATATAATCTCTCAATACACAAACAACAGTAAACTCAATTTTAGCTGGATCCACACAGAAGTAGTGGCAGATCCAGAGCTGTGATATCAGAAGGGTATCATTTATGGGACAGTTTCATATAACTGATTCACAGCTGGCTTCATTCTCAGGCTCTGTAATATATCCATATACTGCCAGGTATCAAAGAGAAAAAACTACTGTCACCAGCTAGTGCAGGTCCTTACTTTAGTGACAGTAGAAATTAAAACTAAAGCACAAATTTACACAGGGAGAAAAAGTTTTAATTGGAAGTTAAGAAAAGATAAAGAAAGGATTCCAGCTTGGGCATACTCTAATATGAAGGCTAAGACTGCTCCAGCTACAAAAGCAGGAAGCTAGTTATTTATGGGCCACTTGAGATGGGCCAGGGCCAAGTCAATTATAATTTTAGTCCTGGTTCCCTACCATTGGTTGACTCCTCAGGAGTTAAGGAGAAATTTGGTTCCAATGAAATAAATCCTCCTGAGTTGAGGGCTATTCCCAGTCCTGTGAGACTCCACTGGAATCCAAGGTGACCTCAGGTTTAGGGCAACAGATTCTAGGGGTACCTGAATTTCCCAGCAAATCTCTTATCAGTTTTTAAGGGTAATGAGAGAAAACACAGGTACATTTAGGGCTAAGTAACCTTGTTTTGCCAAACTTTAGATAGATATTCCCTAAGTAAAATGTCTGCATACAATGCTGTGTCATGCTTACGTGAATACCACAAGACTATCTATGTCAAACAATCATGATGTGTGTGTATAGACAGTACAGTTGGGATAGATAACACTGTGCTTCTACATAATTCTATGAGAGGCAAGATTTGCACTAACGGTGGTTGGACAGGATATTATGTCGGCTTCTAGTACTATGGACAACCAGTAGGAAAATAACAAGGTAGAAAGTATTAATTATTGAATCTTTGATGTAATTCAGCTATAAAAAATAAGATACATAAACAGCTACACTCTCTTAATTTACTGATAAGAGACATATGCTGTAATAATGTCTGTAAATATAATATCATGTATGCACCTTCTACGATACCAAAACATGAAAACAGTTTGCAATGTATTAATTTATCAAATCCATCTTGTCAAGGTATCTAAAAACTGTCTCACTGATATTTGTACTTCAATAAAATAAAAATTAAAAATAAATAAATGAATAAATAAAAAGACTATATCAGACATCTGACTTTGGGAATATTAGAAGAGAAAGCTTCCAGTCACATAAAGCTTGCATTATGAGGAGAGGAGTGATTTCTACAGTAAACAAGAATTTTTAACAAAGAGCAAATATAAAATCAGATTTGGTTATGTTTAAAATGCTCTTTGAGGGCTGGCCAAATAGCTCAGGGAATTAAAGCTCCAGCAAACAGGCACAGGGGCCAGGGGATCGATCCAGCGGCCTGGACTGCTAGCCCCGCCCCCAGGGCGTGCAGAGAGGGCAATTCAGACTGGGCGTGGTGACGCACACCTGTAATCCCAGCTCTTGGGAGTCTGTAAACAGGTGGATCACTAGGAGTCCAATCTAATAGCAAGACCCTGAACACCCTGTAGACCCTTCCGTAAAATACAATTAATTAATTAATTAAAAAAGAAAATGCTCTTTGAAACCCAGTAAATATAATATTAATTATAATGGTTTTCTACTTAAAAGTTTGACAATCAAATTGTTTTTAAATTTCAAGGACTACCTTCTCTTCTTACACAGCACAAACATACCAAACTAAAATAATTTGAGGCTGACATCTAAAAATCAGATAAACTTACAGACTTAAGTTAGTACTACATACTTCATTTCATTGTGATTCACCGTGACTAAGCGTTCAGTCATTTTCCTTGAAATACCAGGGTACAAAAATGTCTAAGTCTGTGCATTCTACTTACTTCCTTAAAAGAAAAATCAAAAGATTTAATACTTGATTCCTCTTAAATATTTTACAATGGTACAATGTTACTTTTGATGGACACTTTTTTTTAATTATTGAAAATAAATTGTTTAGCTGGGCATGGTGGCACAGGCCTGTAATCCCAGCACTCAGGAGGCTGAGGCAGGATTGTTGTGAGTTCGAGACTAGCCTGAGCTACAGAGTGAGCTTAAGGCCAGCCTGAACTGCATAGGGAGACCCTGTCTCAAAAAGACCAAAAAAAAAAAAAAAAAAAAAAACATAAATAAATAAATAAATTGTTTAGAAACTGTACTGCATTTCCTCACTGACACATTACAAAGGGTAGTAGAATTCCCGCCAAATTTATTTAATTCCTTACAAAACTAATGTGGGTGGTACTTACTAAGTCCTCAAATTCCCCTTTTTATTAGCAGAACATGTTTCAGTGCATATTTCAAACATCCTGTATTGCAGAAGCTTAATCAGCTGATTTGGGGAAAACAGGAGTTGACTCATTGCACTTACTGCCAGAGCCTCTCCACTGGTCTACCAGCCTCTCCCTTTTAGATCCTGTTCTCCATTGTGCTATTGTTGCCTTTTCAACCAAAAAACTGATTGTCATACTACTTCTGAACTCTTGCATGGTGAGGCTCCTAACAAGGTAAAATCTGAACCCTAAACTCAGCATATAAGGTCCCCCAATTGGTACCAGTCTTTCTGTCTTTGCCTTCCATTCCTCACTTTGATGGAGATAACCTAGAGTCAAACTGACACTATCATCATTTCCTAGCCAAGTGTTTTGTTTTTACTCCTTCCATATGTTATCTTTTCACTTAAAAATTCACCCATTCAGTTCAGTTCAAGTATCATTTTCTCTTATAAAACCTCCCACAAGATCCCTCAGAGACACTTCTCACGTCTGGACATTCTCAGGCCCTCCACAAGCACTGAAGTTGGTGTTTGCAGGAAGTAGATAAATGTTGGCTAAATTTGCTTTTTGCTGAATACAGCAGCTGGCCATACATATCCCATCGAAGCCACACTCAAAGACCATAAAGATAGCCCATTCATTTACACAGGCATGTAATGACGAAGATAACACAGAAACTAAAAAAATATTTACAAATAGTCTAACAGATTAATAACACTCTAGATGTGTCATCTACTTTTATTTAAATATTAGTAGATGCTTACTTAGACCACCACAGGAAAAGTAGTCTCAGAAAAGATTTAGCAATATTCTCATTAAAAATCTTTCAGAATTTTGAGCTTGAAGTTTTTTTTTTTGTTTTTGCGGGGGCTAAGCAGGTTGGTCTTTTCCAGACAGGGTTTCACTATGCAGTTCAGGCTAATCTTGAACTCACTCTGCAGCCCAGGCTGCCCTGGAATTCACAGTGACCCTCTGATCCTCCTGCCTCATCCACCGGAGAGGAGCTTGAAGATTTTGACACGGGCAAACTGACTTAATTTTAAAAGAAAAGGCCAAAGATAAGAACAAACGTAAAGTGTCTTAAAAAGGCACTAAACTAAACATCGCTGCCCTAAACTTTCCTATTATCACCTTCGAATAATTCTCAAAGCAATGATTCAGTACAAACCCATTCTCCTGTATACTCATTGCCGGCTGAGAAAATAGAGCCATGCAAACAATAATTTAATACAAAAGCCAAAATACATGAGCTAGTTCCACAAAGAAACGAGGGTGCTGATGATTTGTTTCCACTATGCTTGTACATCTCCGCTATAAAGAGCTCACATATTCGCGGGAAGTTTCACAACTTAAAACAATTTCACATAAATGATTTCATTCTTAACGATAATCCTATGAGTCAAACTGAACAGGGCTTAGCTGTGGGCTTACAGCAACAAGAACCTAGTAATGAACACAGATAAAAGCCTGGCTATACAAGTACGGCAGTCCGTTTCCAAAAAGGCGTTCTCACTACAACAAAAATGGCCCAAGAGAAATAAGCTGCCTTTGCTTTATTCCATCGCTACCTTTAGCTCTGTGGACCCACTGGTGACACCGCTAAGAAAATGAACAGCAAAATCTCAAATTATCATAACCTCAAGCAAAAATTCTAACTCCGGGTCTCCGGCCAAGCAAGTGCCATCAAGTCTGCGAGCGAGAGCGAGGCTCTGGCGCTCGGGTACTAAAGCGAGAGCAGCCCCGGGCGCACCCGGCCACCCATTCCGCCCACCCCGCGCGGCGCGACCCAGGGGCCAGGGCGTGGGCGGCGCGCTCGCGCGGGAGTGGGAAATAGGGTAGGGGTAAGGGTAGGGGTCAGGGTGGGGGTGGGGTGGGGTGGGGTGGGCGTAGGGGCGGCGCGGGAGCCGCGGAGAGGAGCCCGACGCAGAGGGAGACCAGGCAGGATCGGACACCGTCCGCAGCCCGCGCCTCCCGAGTCCGAGCTCCACGCCGGCCCGGGCCCGTCCCGGGCTAAGCGGGTTCACGCCAGGCTTCCTCGCGCGGGAAGCTGAGCTCCCGGAGGACTGTGGAGCCAGATACCCACCTGGCCGCTCCCCACTGAGCACCAGGCCCGCCAGACCGAGCAACAGCAACCACTGGACACGGACGATCTCAGAGGGCGAGCCCGCGCCCAACCTCATCTCGACAGATGCGGCAGGTTCCCCTCAGCGCTAGGTCTCTGCCTCGTCCATCATCTCAGATCCCTGCGGGGCCCTGCGCCGGGCAGGATGCGCGCGCCCGCAGACGAGCATGCGCGCGGCATTGACGCAGCCCAGCCTGAGCTCCGGGCTCGCTCCCGGCAGCGCGCTCGCTCTGCTGACGTACGAAAAATCCAGTGCCCGGCGGGAGAATGGAGATTTCTAAACTGGCCGCGCGAATCCGCACCGGCTGGCCCCGCCCAATTACTATATGTCCCGCCCCCTCCCTCATAAACCTGCCCATTTTTGAGGTCGAGAAAACCGATTGGACAAAGCTCCTGCAGCGTAAAGAGGAGGAGCGTGAGACCCCGGAAAGGAACTGAAAAGCGAAACACAAACTTACGCTCCTGCCTTGTCTCTTCTGATTGGCTGCAGGGGTGGGCGGGACGTCGCACTGCGCGCTCACTGGCTGTCGGGTAGCTAGGAGGGTGGCTTCGCGTAGCGGCCTGGCAGGGCAAGCTTGCCTCCTCTGTATCCATCTGGCTTTGTGGTTAAGACCGGGTCTGTGCCGCCGGGCCCAGGAAGATGGTGCTTGGTGGTTGCCCGGTGAGTTACTTGCTTCTATGCGGCCAGGCAGCATTGCTGCTGGGAAATCTACTTCTGCTGCATTGTGTCTCTCGGAGCCACTCATACAATGCTACTGCAGAACTCGAGCTCACGTCGGCGGGCGCCGCCCACCAGGAAGGCCTGACTGGTGCTCTGAACTGGGAATACAGCGACCCCCAGTCTCCAGTCATCCTCTGCTCATACCTGTAAGACACTAGTCGTCGAGGAGGGTGAGGGTGGGAAACAGGCCAGGAATCACGCGGGAGTGATGGGAGGTGGGGGTGGGGCGGAGGCTACCTAAACCCTCGCTCCTTTGAGACACGATCTAGGGCAAGTAGTCATCACTACAAGTTCCGCGCTCAACTCTCTTGTGTTGGGGAAGCCTCATGTGTCTGTAGCCGACTTGGAGGTCCTAAAAGTGGTGTGACAGCTTCTGCAGAAAAAGCATGGAAGGTTGTGGCTGTGCCTTCTGTCCCCTACTCCCTTTAGGCCAAGGAGAATCCATGGGTACTAAACGAAGGGCAGATGGAATAAATGACTTGTTACAGAATCGGTAGCTGTACCATTCCAGAATCAAGTCATTTTTAACAGGCTTTTGAGCAAAAGTAAAGGCCTTTAGGAAAAGGAGAGCATTAAGCATCCTTTGGCTTAAATGCTGCCCTCATAGCCTTGTGGTGATTTGCCTAGAAAGAGATGGAACCCTGGTAAAAGTTGAATCCAAGTAAAAACAAAACTAGAAACAACTCCCCAACAAAAGGGCCATTTGAGTGGCTGTTAATGGATCAGCTGTGTCTGGGGTCATTGACACCACCACTGGGTCAGGGAAAGGGTCTACAGAGTGAAAATGAGTCCCAGAAAACTTAGTGAAGAAATGGTACAACTAACCAGGAGTTTGCAAAGAGGATAATGATGTCATGATCTGACTGCTGATTTTCAGACCTGATGAATTTATACATTGTGATGATCCAGTGGATCATGTTGGAAATTCAACTGCATCCCAAGAACTTGGTTACGGTTGCCTCAAGGTGAGCTTTTTGTTCTTCTGTGTAAGCAAACTTCCACAGAAAAATAGTTCCCGCCAAATGTTGTTACAGAAAAACATAGGAGCCTATGAGGTTACATTTTGTAGGAATCTGTTCAAATGACTGTTAATTTCCAGCAAGGCCAGGATCAGTGGTGAACAAAGTATTTGGTATCCTCAGGAAGGAGCAGTTTCTGTGCCAAAACTACCCAGGTACAAAAACCAATCTGCCCTTGGGTCCTTTGGCCACTAAAAGTGACAGATTTGAAGCTAAATAAAATGTTACTTATCCTTTAAGGTATATAGACTTAAACTACTTTTGCCCATTTTAATTAAAAACTAAGTTTATCCTGTTAAGGCAGTCAGATGCGGACCTCACCCAGAAGTCCTAAGGATTGGCAGTACTCGGGAGGCAATGAAGAAATCTGTATTTTTCCAGGTGCTTTCCTTTCAGTAACACTCCAATAGTAGTAAGATACCAGTAAGGCACCAGTAAAAAAATGTACAGCTGTGTTTCCTCTGCTAGCATTCAGTTAAGCACAGGGTAAGAGGTAGGGTTTTTTCCAAAACTTTTTGCTGAAATTTAAATTTATACTGTAATTACTTGGTAGTCACCATTTATGTCCTAAATAAAATCCAAAATCAATAGCCGGGCGTGGTGGCGCATGCCTGTAATCCCAGCACTCGGGAGGCTGAGGCAGGAGGATTGTTGTGAGTTCGAGACCAGCCTGAGCTACAAAGTGAGCTTGAGGCCAGCCTGAACTGCATAGTGAGACCCTGTCTCAAAAAGACAAAAAAAAAAAAAAAAAAAATCCAAAATCAGTTGATACTGTGAATTTTCTTTTAACCTTTTTCGTTATTAGCCAGTGTTTGCAGTACATAAATTACATCCATCAGGGAGAGTTGGTACACATATACATAACACATCTTAATTCTTTTTACTTCCTCTTTAATTCTGCTAACTTATAATGGTTACAAAACAGACTTCCAGTTACACATTGACTTTTTAAACACCCATTTTCAAATGCTCCATTGTGTACTGTTTAGGATACTCACAAATGCAGGGGGCGGGCGATATTTAAAGCAACATACAGGCTAGGTGTGGTGGCACACACCTGTAATTCCAGCACTTAGGAAGCTAAGACAGGAGAATTGCCCCAAGTTTAAGACCAGCCTGGGCTACATAGTAAGTTCAAGGCCAGTCTGAACTACATAACAAGACCCTTCTCAAAAAAATATAAATGGGGCCAGGGAGATGGCTCAGTGGAATAAGTGCTTCCCTGGCAAGCGTAAGGGCCTGAGTTCAATCCCTGGTTCTACAAAAAAACAAATAAATAAATAAAGGAACCAGAAAAAAAAATTTTTAAATGTACATTTAGGATGGACTAATCTAAAAATCTTTGGAAGTATGTCAGTATTTATACACCCCTTATCAATGAGTATAAAGGTACATTCTTGTGTTACTTTCTTTAGTGAGTTTGTTTTTTTGTTTGTTTTGGGTTTGGTGGTTATTCCACAGTTTGGTGGTCAGGCCTACAGCGATGTGGAACACACTTCTGTCCAATGTCAGGCCCTAGATGGAATTGAGTGTGCCAGTCCTAGGACCTTCCTACGAGAAAACAAACCTTGTATAAAGTAAGTGAACGTGTAAAGTAAGTTTGCTGTGTGAATATATGAGCACACGCATGTGGGGTGGGAATTAAACCCAGGACCTAATGCTTACTAAGAAAAAGCTATACCTCTAAAGCTACACACCCTGCCCAAAGTACATATTAATTTGACTGGGATGGTTAATACTTGGATGAAAGTAAATATTTTCATTGTCCTTTGATGTAACTTTTAAGTGTTGAAGAAGTAATGTGATTACTACAGCACATGATCCATTGATAGAGGTGATGCAGTTGTAGCAGAGGACACTACGATTCTTTCACTAAGAACTGAGTGTCTATGAGTGCTCAAAGTATCACCTTAGCAGCAGCAGAAATGGTACCAGGTGACCTAGCTCCCAAACTCTGACAGGCACAAATCAGGTGAAGGATGCCTTAATATTTTAGGAATCAATATTTCACTATGAAAAAAGGGATTACTTACTCTGGAACTCAGTTGATCTTAAGTTAAAGGGCTAGGGTCATTTCTATAAATACTGCTGGAAGGCACAGAATTTACTCACACTGTTAATAGAAAGGGTCAGTGACAATATTAACAATTGCAGTTAAATGTCATGTGTAAGGACAGGAACCTTAGGAAGTCCTTTTAGCTGCCACAAAACAGCAGGAAAGAGATTAGGTACTCACTCTGGGAAAAGCTGTACTTCTTAGACATTCAAAGGCAAGCAGCCAGGGCCGGGGATGTAGCTCAGTGGCACAGCGCCTGCCTAGCAAGCGCGAGGTCCAGAGTTCGATTCTCGGTTCCAAAAAAGAAAATAGTAAAAATAAGACCAAAAAAAAGCTCCTTTGGGGCAAAGGCAAGCAGCCAAACTCAAGAAAGGGACCTGTAGGCACACAGAGGATGATGGGAGCTCAGTTGCTCTCCACATCTGTTATGCAAGTGTGCTTGATAATTTCTAATCCAATGCAACTCTGCAAAAGTTTTATATATTATGATATATGTGACATCTTAAAAAATCTTCTAATTTTGAAGAGACTACCCCTTCCAAGACTGATGAATTCTAAGATAGCAAAGAGTGCTGTGCATGCTCTGGTACACGACTATAATCCCAGCATTCAAGAGGCTGAGGCAGGAGGATCACCATGAGTTTGAGACCAGTTTGGGATATTTAGTGAGTACAATGCCAGACCCTGTCTCAAAAAAAAAACAAACAAAAAACTCTTAGAGGTGTCTTAGAAATAGCAAAGGGTTTAGCCAAAAGCATGGCCTTGATAGGCACACAAACTAATCCAGACCCATCCTTCCTAAATCTGCCCTGTAACTCTAGGAAAGCATATTCCTTCATGTTGGGCATCCCAGGATCAGGTGTTAGGCCACTAGGGACCACTTATATAGCCTGGGTTGCTAAAATTACTCAAGTTTGCCAATCCAAGATTGTTCCCCCTACACTGCTTTGGCTTCCTATAGGGAAACCCCAAGAAAGGCAGTGGCCCAAGCTTTCCCTCACTCCTGTCTTCTCACCACTATGGCACTGCTCCCACATGTTCCTGCATAGCAAAACATGCCTCCTGCCTCTAATGCCCATGAGTGTAATAAACTGGTATTTTTCAGTCTCTTTTTTGCCTCTCTATGACCACACCAACTGAGCATACCAGAAAAGAATCTAGAGCAACAAAAGATGCCACAGAGGGATAGTTGTACCGTTTTTTCACTTACACTAAATTTATTCATCTTTGAATATTTTCATTTTCCTGTAGTTAAACATCTTTTTTTCACTCCTTTTGTCCAGGTATACCGGACACTATTTCATAACCACTTTACTGTACTCCTTCTTCCTGGGATGTTTCGGAGTAGATCGTTTCTGTCTGGGGCACACTGGCACAGCAGTGGGGAAGCTGTTAACACTTGGAGGACTTGGAATTTGGTGGTTTGTTGACCTGATTTTACTTATCACTGGAGGGCTGATGCCAAGCGATGGCAGCAACTGGTGCACCATTTACTAAAAAGAGTTGCTGTTATACCCGAGAGAGACAAGTGAGCGTTGTGTCTTCTGAACTCATCTCTGCGGGGTCAGAATTCTATGATTATCAGACCTGAACACTTCTCTTTCTGGAGAAAATGGGTTTGTAAGAATTCTTTGGATGATGGATTTTCAACCCAAATCCCACCTGGCAGACTAGAATGACAAGTAAACAGTGTTGTGGGAATCAAATCTGTATCTTTCCTCACATACAAACTATACGGGGAATGACTAACTTATAAACTCCAAACAGGTTTCCAAATTCTTCATCTCTGCACATTGTTCTGTCTCCAGTCCAAGGTAGGTGGAGTATTTTTATCCATGCCTTTTGTAACCCTATCTTCGTGCAGAGACAACCCAAAGCTGAGCCAATGAAAGTCTTTAGCAAAACTAGAAATGGCCATGGATTTTAAAAAATGAAATTCTGACTTTTTGAATTTAAATTATAGTATAAATTTTGCCCACCTGGAATGTTATATGTATGAGTATTTTCAGAAAGGAAAGTGAAACGCAAAATTGTATTTGTTTTGATGAAAGTTATTCATTGAAATGAGCCACTCTGTTAATAAACCCTATATGTTCCAGAGGCAGTACATGCAGTCCTATAATTTCTTCACTTCATTGTTTTGAAAGCCAACAGTACTAGACACAAATGAGTTGAGCAATTCCTTTTGGCAGAATTGTCCTACTTAAAATATCAGTGTCTTCCAGTTTATGGAGCCCATGTTACAGGATGACAAAATACTATAAGTAATATAAAAGCTCCTTTCACAGCTAGGCAGGATAAAATGAGAATCACCATGCCGTTTGGAAGAAAAACACATTCTTATTTAAAAGATGTCAGATATCAAGGTAGAATTAGTAGGTGATTTGTGAGCACAAGGAAAAATTAAACATATTCTTTTAAAACAAGCATGACACTAAAAGCTCTCACAGTGGGCTGTAACAGTTAAAAAAGGATACAGTTAAGCTTTTGTATCCCCAAGTTACTGAGAAAAAAAGGAAATGTTCCCAATTATAAGAGTTTTAAGGTCTGGCAAGATAGCTCAGTGGTCTAAAGCCCCTGCTTAGGCAAGCATGCAGGGACCACGGTTCAATCCTCAGCACCACGTGCCACACCAGCCCCACCCTGGTGAGCTGAGCCAGCCACAGAAAAAATAAAAAGTTTTGAAAACTCAGGTTCCATTCTTTGCAATCTAAATTGAGAAGAATTAAGTATAAAATAAAAGATGGACTTTTTATAAGCTGCAAAGCACCTCAAGCTTTGCATAAACACCCAGAGCTGCTATTAAAAATAAGTTTACAAGAGTGCTGAGGGCATAGTTCACTAGTAGAGTACTTGCCTAGCAAATGCAAGGCCCTGGATTTAATACCCAGTACCACAGAAGGGCAGAGGAGTGGGGAGGGGGCTTATAAAATTCAGGAACAGTGAAGGTAAAAGTTCTGTGTTTACTCTCATAACTGACTTAAAGACCAAGAACCACAGTTAAAATAACTTCCCTGAAAATGTTTTACTGTTTTATAACATTCTCCTAAAAGTATCTAGTTCACCATCCCACGTTAATATGATCACACTGCTGTACTACTAGAGGTAGCATTGTGGGAAAAATTAAAACAAGTTACTTCATTCTGTCTTAAAAGTACTGTATCACACTGATATTTATCTTGTTTGTAACAGCATTAACTGGTAGATTCTTAATCCATAA
Organism: Ctenomys sociabilis; assembly: GCA_004027165.1. Taxonomy (NCBI): domain Eukaryota; kingdom Metazoa; phylum Chordata; class Mammalia; order Rodentia; family Ctenomyidae; genus Ctenomys; species Ctenomys sociabilis. The sequence goes on along the minus strand of PVKA01031814.1, from coordinate 12,014 downwards.
TCTCTATATTCAAAGGCAATATTTAATTCTTATGGATTATGAAGAAATTAGACTCAAATATAAATACATATGAAATTTTACATATTTAATAGGGTTCAAAGTTGTTATATTAAAAAATTTATTTTTGTCATAGGGATATAGCTCATTCTTAGTATGGACAAGGCCCTGGATTTGATCCCTAGACCAGCAAAAAAAAAAAAA
>PVKA01031814.1:0-11713 GCA_004027165.1 Ctenomys sociabilis | reverse complement strand
GATATAGCTCACTAATAGAATGCTCCCAGGTTCAAGGCCCAGTAACCCCCTAAAAAAAAAAAAAAAAAAAAAAAAAAAACCTTAAAAAAATAAAACCTTGAAATCATTATTATTGCCAGGAAGAACTCCAGGAGAAAACTAGAAGTCTATACATTATCAAACGGTTTTGTAAAAGATCTTTCCATAGTTAGAAGTGCCATCAAAGTCTAAAGTTGGTCCTGCTGCTAGAGTGATCATTTGAGAGTCATTAGTAGTATTCTTGTGTGACAGTCTCCCATTATTAAGGGTTTTTCTTTTTATTTGTTTTTATCTTTATTTATTTATTTTTTTTTGTATGGGGTCTCACAAGCAGCTCAGACTTACAGTGATCCTCCTCCGCAGCACTGCAATCATTGGTGTGCACCACCACACCCAGACTCACTCACAGGCTAAGCTCACCCCAGGGCAGGGCCAATTTGGCGTGCAGTACCAGGAGTGAACCCTATTTCTGCACTAGCCTAAGCAGGCTCTTAGTCCACTGAGCTATCTCGCCAGCCTCCATTATTAAGTTTTAATTTAACTTCTAAATCATGTCCTCCCCCATATCCACAAACTCTGGCCAGATGTCATCAAACCTGGAAAACTGACTAAAGAAAGGAGTGTTATTAAAATGTGATTACTTTTGCACCCTGGGCTTTAGTTGTTTCTTAGTTTTTGATAAATAAATCTATTCATCTGTGTGTGTGTGTAGATAAGGCTTAAAATACTGCAGCATCTCTCTGTTGACGTTTTATTAAAAACTGTGCCGATTTTTTAGTTGTTTCCTATGTGTCAATAAAGTTTTATCAACTCCAGACTTTTGGCACTGTGTCCTCCACTTGGCTTAGAAAGTCTGCTGGGCAGCAGAGTGGTTCCTCAGCCTAGTGATCCCTGCCCTGTGAGCACATGTGCACAAGCATGCAGGTGTTTTATTAAACACTTGTTTTTCTTAATGAGAAAGACTCCAGAAAACCCCTGCCATCTTCAACACATCTTCCATACAAACCAGGTAATAAAACTTTGGTTTTGTTAAATCTCTTTTAAGGTAAAATGCTTAACTGATTATGTCAGGCGTGACTGTCAGAAACAAGGTTTGTCTTCCCCGACGCACAATGATGGAAAGGGAATCATTGTCTTTAACAGCTTCGATGACATCGGCTGTGCTGGAAACTGGTTCCCCATTGATGCTGACAATTACATCATGCTCTCTTAACCCAGAGCTGAGAAAGGAGAAAAAAATGAAACACCATGAAGTTTGAAAAAGCATTTCACTTAATAGAATTAGAATGTAATAATGCTTTCTTATGGCAATACTGTTGTGCAGGTATTAAATTTACAAGCCAGAAATAACCTTAATCCAGTTATGATGGTTGTTTTAAGATATGTAATAAAATCACCTGGAGGACAACAATCTTATGTACCTTTATAAAATTAATAGCCATTGAGACTCATAGAAGAAGTTAATGCCACCCATATTGTATTTGGTTTGGAGCAGAGAGTTAGCTTTTAATGTCTATTCATCTCTGACCTCTCTCTACTCCACACACAAGCTCAGTCTCACCAGCAAAAGTACAAAGCCTGAGTAGTACATTTTTCCTCTCCAGTTGTCAGCTGATCAATTTGATTTGCGCAACCCACAGTTGAAAAGACTGAAGAATATGTTGAGCTGCATTATAGAAATTCTGCTTCCAATAAATAAAAAGCTATGCTCTTCGAGATAAAAACCTAATGTCTTGAGAGAGTAGGGAACAATAGACAGAGCCCAAGGGGGATTTCTGTCTGTTTGAATTTCCCAGAAATGGGATTCTCCTGCAGACTCCCTGTTCTTTGATCCCTTGCTGGAATGTTATCAGCTAGCGATTGTGTGAACCTAGTGTTAAGCAAATGGTGGAAGGTAGTAGAGATAACAGTTCTAGTCACTTAAGTAATTATGCACATTCCTTAGCCTGTCTTTAGCCCTGAATAAATGTGAGATGCTTCTAAGGCTCTGGGCTCACTTAGAGAGAGATTCATCTCAGTGAGACCTCTGAAGCTACTTTTCGTCAAGTCTTCTCATAGTTTCTTGCGGCACGACAGTGCTCAACCTTTCAAGTGTAAATATGTGAATCGTTGCTTCTAGGCTCCTATTGTCCAAAAGTCATGATGCTATTCAATCTCCAACATGCTCGCCACACACAGTACATGTTCTAGAAACAAAAGCAGTTTCAAATAATAAATTCTGCAATAAACACATCGCCAGGCAAATGGTTACAGAGATGAAAATGTGCTAGAAGAAAGTCGTTAAAGGACATGGAAGAAACCATTTAAAGGGCATGGAAAGCACACACACACCAAAGAAATGACAGCACAGTAGAAGTACCAAACTGTTGAGTTTAGAAAGGAGATAGGAAGATAAGGCCCTGGATTCAATCTCAGTAGCAAAAATAAAAAAAAATAGGAAATTTAAACAAGCAGATGTGAAAAGCAGGTATTGAGCTGCATTCAGGAAAGGCCTTGGGAACAAGGACAGCTTAGCAGTATGACTTACAGCTATCTGCACAAAGAACATAATTCATAGCAGTTCTGTGCTTAGGAAAGCAGAACAAGAGAGAAACCTGAAAGTTATTAATTTGTGCCCACTACATGCCAAATATGAGAAAACAGGCTCAGGTGAAACAAATTATCTTTTCTAGTTACATAACTCATAAGAGGTGAAAGTAGAATATGACCTTGGCTTTTATGACTTGAAAACTCATCACCTTGTCATTAAATCACTCTGCCTCTCAGGAGCATGAAAAGCAAGACAACAGAGGGATTAAATCAGGATCTACACCTCTCTGACCACAGTGTAACTTTACAAGTTAACTATTGTATATTACTGCTGTTCCCCTCAAAAAAAAAAAAAAAAAAAAAAACTATCCCTACATCATAAGACTTTTGGGGGCTCAAACAAGTATATAAACTACTTTAGCTGGGCATGGAGTCACACGCCTGGCCTGTAATCCCAGAACTCAGGAGACTGACACAGGAGGATTGCTGTGAATTCAATGCTAGCCTGAACTACAGTGAGACCCTGTATCAAAAAAAAAAAAAAAAAAAAAAGGCTTCAAATTGGGCCTGATATACAGTGTATGCTTCCTAAGTGCCTGCTCTTGTAATTGTGATTATTATCATCAGATGTGAGTAAAAGACAAGCTGGATGTCCTCACATCAGTGACTTCCAGCAGTGATTCTCGTTTCTAACACCTACAAAGCACCTATGTGGCTTGTTAAAAGCACAGATTCTGGATGAGAGTGTAGATTAACGCTTACTTAGCATATGTAGAGTCCTGCATTTGATCCTCAGCATCGCAGAGGAAGGGATGTGGATTTCAGTGGGCAGGAGGTGGGGCCTGTGATTCCGCCTTCTACCAGATCCTGCTGATGCTAATGGGCTGATCACACACCATATTTTGAGTAGCAACAACTTAGCTAAAAGTAATCATTTTGGCCTTTACCAGAAGTTAAAAAATAAGAGTAGGAGTGGTAGTAAAAATCAGGACTAGAACCAGGAAAGTCTAAGAAAGCCCAGAACAAGCCAACTTCAGTAATATGAGATCTAACTCTTAGCCAGGCTGAATAGTCAGTACATATGATTTCTTTCCACCTGTGAAAGATGTGGCTGTACTCTAAAATAGATGAGATTTTGAAAAATAAAAACAGGCAAAGATAATGAAGAATTAGGAAACCAAGAGGAATAATATACATAGGACAAGCCACCTCTTCCCTAATATTAAATGTTCTAAGACAACAGCAAAGTCAACTGGAAAACCTTTTAGGGCTGTTCTGGCTTTTGATCTTATGACATAGGTCTCAGCACTAGCCTCTGATAACTGTCATCTAGAACTACATAAAAGGTGTTTTAAAGGGCCCACAATATACTCAATGGACTAAGCACCTGCTTAGGCAAGTGCAGGGACCAGGGTTCAATCCCTGGCACCACACGCCATGCCACACCAGCCCCACCCCCAAGTGCAGTGAGCCATCATCAGGACCCTGAAAACATGAGGATTACTACCAGTCCAAGCTGCATAGTAAGACCCTATACCAAATACATAAAATTAAAAAAATGTTCCCCAGAATTCTTCTATGTTAGGGAAGGTGACTGGGCCTGGGGCGTGTTATCCAGTGATGAGGTCAAAGCTGAATATGCTGTCAGGAGGACCTAAAAGAGTGCATCTGGCTTCTGAGCTCCGAGCTCCCATCCCCATTTCCCTGTTGGTCACCATGAGTTGAGCTCCTTTTCCTGTGCTGTGTTCTTCTACCATGTTTCTCCCTTGGAGCCTGCTGACAATGGATTGAAACCATGAGGCAAAATAAACCTCCTCTGGGAGCTGTGCTTCAGAACCGTGAAAATGATTAAGACAGATGGGTAGGTTTGGGGCTAGGAATGTAACTCAGTGGTAGTGCACTTGCCTAGCACGTGTGAGTCTATCAGTTCAATCCACACCACAACAAAATATTTGGTGATTCCTAGCAAAACTATTTTAAACTTCTACTATTCTCGTATCAGCAACATCCCACAGAAATATAAATGCAAGCTATATATGTCATTTTAAATTTTCTGATAACCATCTTTAAAAATGTTTAAATAGATGAAATATAAAGTTTGATAATGTAACTTATTTAACTGAATGTCATTACATTTTGACATGTAATATATATTCTCAAATTTTTCCATAGGTGGTTTTATACTTTTATATGTCTTAGAAGTCCACTTGAAAAAATTCATACTCAATAGATTATTATATAATGACAGTATTTTACATAATGCAAGGATTAAGGTGAACAGTCTTTCTAAAACAAAAAGGGAAATGAGAAAATATGCACTGTTTCTGGGCTCTTTTCATTCAATTAATTAAAATTAACTTTTAAATTTAGTTCCTGAATGTCATGGTTTATATCTAGATGTTCCCTGGGCTGTACGAACTCATACATGGGGATTTTAAAAGGTGAGTAGTGACTGGAGAGATAATTTAGCAGTTTGAGCACCTGCCTGGCAAGTGCAGGGACCCAGGCTCGATCCCTGGTACTGCATGCCATGCTGGCTCTGTGCTGAGCCAGCCACTGAAACTGGGTGGGTGTGGTGGTGCACACCTGTAATCCCAGTGCTGTAGAGGCTGAGACAGGAAGATCGCTATGAGTCCAGCCTGCATAGTGAGACCCTGTACAAAAAGTAATTCTACAGCTAGAGGGAAAAAAAATTTTAATAAAAGATGATGAGCTTGTGGGGGTGTGTGGATAAATGTGACATTAGGAAGTAGGACCCGATCAGAAGAGGCGGCTCACTGGTACATGACCTGGGAGGGCATCTCTCCCTCCCTCGCTCCTCTCTTCTTCCTTTCAGCTTCCTGGCTGCTACTACAGAGCATCTGTCCTCGGCCACACCCTTCCCCCCATGGAGATTCTGTCTTGGAGTCAGACAATCAAAGAGTGTGACTAGGAGCCAAAACAAACCTCTCATCCTTTAAGATCCTGGTGTCTTGAGTCCCAGTGGCAAGAAAGTGACTAGGAGTCAGTCTCCCACATTTTAGGTGTTTAATACTGGCTTGTGTATAGGTGTTCCCCCAAAGCCTCATGCAGTTATGGGGCAGCTTCTGGAGTTTGTGATTGATTATTGTGGGAGTGCATGCTGCCCTTCCCTTTGCTCTCTGCTCTAGGCCAACACCAGGAAAGGGTGTTCTATGCCCTGTGCCCCTCTGCCTTGGAGCCAGCTGAGCATGGACCGAAACTTCCAGTTACTGTGAGTTAAATTAACCTTTCCTCCCTTCATTTTGGGTGCCAGGAATTTGTCCCAGCGAGAGTAACTGAGACAAGTACACACTTCACACTATGTGTAGGTAGCCTAGGTAATGGAAGTAGCAAGTCTAGGACCTCTATGCATTTACCACTGCAAATGCCCAGAGAGAAGGCATGCACTGGAGAGGCCTGCACTGACCTTTCAGCAGCTGTTCCTTCAATCACTTCATATACAAAAACCCCAGAGCTCACATCAGGGAAATCTGGATCTTGCCTTTTCATTTCTTGAAGAAGGCTAGGAGAAGCAAGAAGGTTAGCACATGAAGTCATCTCCTGAGCCCTCATAAGAACCTGGAACTCTTATTTAGTCCCCTGTCTGTTCTGCTCAAGGCTCCCAGGCACCCAGGACAATCATGTGCTCTGAGTACAGTCTGAGCCTCTGAGTTAAAACCTAGCATCACTGAACATGATAGGATGCATTCCCAGAAAAACACACTCTTACACAGTGAATGTGGGTGAGGGGAAGTCAGGCACATATCCTGTAACAAACAGAGCTCAAATCCCCCATCTAGGGCTTGCCTCAGGGAAGCAACCCAGATATAGGCAAAGTCATGCTTACTTCAGACTGAGAGGCAGCATTCGCAGACCCAGATACTTCTTCTGTAAAGGAACTTTGCCTGGAAAAGAAAATTACAATAATGTGTGACTAACAACAAAACTTCTTTCCTTCCTTTTGGTATAGTTTAAAAGCCACCCAAGTTCCAGAATCTCTGTAATTTAGCTGCCCTTGCATGCTGCCCACCATGAACTGTATGCTTCCTAGAACCTCTGTCATCTGCACAGACATATCTCCTGCCTCTGTCTGTCAGTATATTTCTGGATACATCTCCTGCCTGGCTTGTACCTAGAGTCCATAGGGCCACCAGGTTCAATCCCTGGTACTGCATGCCATGCTGGCTCTGTGCTGAGCCAGCCACTGAAACTGGGTGGCTACCAACAACCAAACCATTATAGAATCTGAGAACCAATGCCCTAGTCCTGTATAAAATTCAAACCACTTTCTCCACAAAAGGTAGAATGCTTTTGAGCCACACGAGAGGGGCCCAAGGACCCCAGCTCCCTTCACCTTTCAACTGGCGCTCATGGTATTCAGCCAAGAACTGCCGGATTCTATCTGAAGGAATCGCAAAGGAGATCCCTGCAGTCACCTTCAGTGTGTTTATGCCGATCACATCACCGTCCTGGTGAGAGAGGAAGCATTGTTCAGTCACAAAGCTTTGCAAATTGAACCTTGCCTAAGCACAGTAAGCAGAGGAAGGAGCGGAGTTCATCACAGAGTTGGAAAACAAGGGCAAGGGGCAATGCTGCTTCTTCACTACACAGCACAGATGGTGCTCTACTTGGTGATTAGGGCACTGGGATAGGAAGGAAAGAGGGATATGGTGCAGATGCAACATCATCTTTTCCAGGCTGGGGATATGGCTCAGTGGAATAAGTGCTTCCCTAGCAAGCACAAGGGCCTGAGTTCAATCCCCAGTTCCACAAGAGTTAACATTATCTTTTTTCCAGGGCCAAGCTGCTGAGGTATTTTTATTGTTTTAAATCTTGAACTCACTTTTTCATCCAGTAAAATTATATTGATTTTAAAAGTGAGCCACAGATTGTATTTTGACACAAATAAGAGGACAGGAAACATTTGCCTTGTTATTGCTTACATAAAACACAGAAGAGACAAAAAGCTGTTGGATGTTCAGCAACACTTTGATGAAAGTATTCAAAAATGTTAGCAAAACTGATTTGAGGAAACAAACTCTGCTAAGCTAATACTTTTTTTCTCATGCCTTCATCATCCTTTAGCTTTTATTAAGTGATGGCAAGTGCATGAGACATACTCATCATGTAGTAGGTCTGGGCTGTGGGCTGGAAGTTTGTATTTCATCCCTGCCCTTAAGGAACTCACTGTCTAATTGAGAAGTAGGCACAAAAACTATATGCAGTGGGGACAGGGATATAGCTCAGTGGCATAAGTGCTTGCCTGCCAAGCATAAGGTCACAAGTTCAATCCCTGGTACTAAAAAAAAAAAAAAAAAAACTATATGTAGTTATGAATAAAACACACTTAATAATTTCATGTAATTTAATCATAAAAGCAAATGTAACCAAGTGTTAGAGCATATGCCTGTAATCTCAGCTATGCAAACGGCTGTGGCAAGACTACAGATATGGCTCAGTGATAGAGTCCTGCATAGCAATCACAAGGCTCTGGGTTCAAGCTCCAGCACTGCAAACAACAACAACACTAATGATACAAATACAAAATTTACAGAAAAAACAAAAATCAGTTCTAGGGGACAAAGAAAGCAGGAGTCAAATAGCACTGTATTTTCTTACATTTTCACATGTACTTGAGCAACTAAAAACCCTGTCATTTCCAGTACAATGTTGCTTAAAATAGAAGAATAAAACACATTATGTACCAACTCCCCAAATGAATGCAATCATATATACATACACTAATAAAAAGCAGTAGACATTTTTAAAATTTTGAAAATTAAAAAAAAAAAACACATGACAGAACAGTGGCTTCAGGTTGTGGCTTTTTGTCATCTTAGAAGCAGGTCAAGACTGAAAGTATAGACAGTTCTCATTGTATATTAAGCACTTTCACATGGGAAATGCTTCTTACACAGCAGCAGGGCATCTTCAAGGATATACATTCTATACAACAGTTGGTCATTTGGCATACACCTGGCCTTAATAGTCAGGGTTTTCAGTAACTATTCCATACATACATACAAAAACTATGCTGAAGAGGAAAACTTTGAAGAGAGCCAGAACCAGAACCCTGGTGCTCTCAGATGAGAACACACACTGGGATGATAAATTCATTGTATATCCTGACTCTTTCCCTAACAATTTACTTTTAAGATCCTAGAATAGGAAAGTTCCATTCCGCCACTCTGTACATAAGGAGGGCATCTCAGTTTGTGTTACAGAATTTGCAAAATCTTTGAAAGGTAGGAAAAAACCTGAAGAAGCAAAGAAAATAGCTACTTACCAGGTTCACCAAAGGCCCCCCAGAATTCCCGTGCTAAAGACACAAGTTGAAAAAGCCATCAGTAAAGCCAATGAATACATTTCTCCACACCATTTGTACATAGTTCCCACTGAGCTTTACCAGAGTCAGCCAGTTCTACTGAGTTCTTCCCCCAAGGCAGGCAAAATGCTGCCACCTGTCATCACCAATACTGAAGTCATTGTTGATAAGACCAACTGCAAGAGGGCTCCACATTCTACATCAGTGCTGACCTCTATGACAAATACCGAGAAAGCATCCAAAAGTGGGGATGGCATTTATCACATCAAACAGGCTCAGCTCTAATAATGTGGCATTCATTCTTCTCATAGGGGTCTAACTGCCATCCAGATCTGCCCAAAGACCAAAGAAAGTTTCCTCCTCACTGAATATCACCAATATCTTGGGGCTGAGATCAGACTTCCTCCTTGACTTACATTGATGATGGCATCAGTCTGGATATAGTCCATGTCTGAATCCTTCAGCCCCAGTTCTTTGCCTTCTCGCTGTGTGGTGCTGACAATTCCTGCAGTCACTGTGTTCTGCAGAGAAAACGGGCTGCCCAAGGCCACCACAAACTCTCCAGCTCGAAGGTCCGATGATCTTCCCAGCAACAGAATAGGAAGGTCAGTCTACATATGGGGAAGGAAGAATGAGGAGGACAAGGGAGACAGAAAAAAAATCAAAACCAAGTGAATGAATGTTTGCATGTAATAAATGTGTGATACTATCTTTTATCATTCAGCACTTATCTAAGAAGTCCCTCCTCCCACACCGGGTCTACAGCAGCTTCTTCCTCGAATAATCTCTAAGGTGGAAAATTACTATTAGCAGGGGGCCAGGGAGATGGCTCGGTGGAATAAGCACTTCCCTGACAAGCAGAAGGGCCTGAGTTCAATCCCCAGTTCCGCAAAGAAAGAAAAAAAAAGAAATTACTATTAGCAAACCACCAATGAGGTAACTGATGGGCATAAATTGACATTAGTGATTTACTTAACACCATTATAGCTCATCAGGTGACAGTCAAAGCAAAGAAGCCATAAGAAGGAAGAAGATCAGCCAGATTAGTGCTTTTCAAATTGTAACATGCATATGAAACACCAGGATTTTATCAAAATACAGATTTAAGTCACTAGGTCTGGGTGGATTCTAAGATTCTTCTATATTTCTAAAAAGCTCTCCATATCCATCCTGCTGGAGTGCAGACCACACTTGATGTAGCAAGGATTTCAAAGTGTTCCTTAGCAGCTTGGAGCCTACGATAGTAATTTCTGCTCTTTCACGCAGAGAAACTATTTTTTCCCACAAGTAGTATCTGCTAAAGGAGAAGAGAACAAGGAAGGGGAAAGGAGAGGAAACAGGGAAGAAGGAAGAGAAGAGACTGCTGTGAAAATACAAAGTCAGGGATATACAAACAGGCATGAAAGAAAATGAAAGAGTGTGAAGGACAGAAAGGAACTAGAGCAAAATATACACTAGATAGAAAAGATCTGCTGCTGTGGAAAGATCAGCACACATGAACATCCTCAAATACACACAGTCAAACTAAGCCCTAAGAAACTTACATTTGGCTCAATCTTAATCAGTGCAAGATCCAATTTATGGTCAATGTCCTTGACAGTGGCTTCATATTGGACCCCACTCTGGAGCTCCACTTGGATCCGTTGCTGGTTAGTAAGGACATGAGCATTGGTAACAATGAGCCCATCTTCAGATACTATGAACCCAGAGCCACTGGATGCAGGAACGTCCTTGCTGCCGAGTTGTGACCTGTCTCCCATAAGATACCAGTGTAAACAGAAGGCAGGAACATTGGAGGGGTTTCCATTCAGGGGTTTTCCTACCTACGTGCAAATCACCAGACCCTCACATGGATAGAACATTACAACTTTCTGAGATTTTTTTTTCTTTCTGAGACTTTTTACAGTGTTATTTTCTGCCTGTGTTTTCATCTTCTTCATGCATAGATGAACCAGTTCATACCATGCCCTGACCATCCTTGCTACAAAGAGGCCAGCCCTAATCCTAATACTTTGGGCAAAAGTGTCCCTAAAGCCACCACCATACGGAGGAACCCGGGAGGGAAGCAAAAGGGTCTGGTTCTGGTTTTGATGCAGTTCTCACTACCAAGCGATCCTCTGATGTAGGAAGCCTAGGCTTTGGATCTGTGTCTCCTTGCATGCAAACAGGAATGGTGCTTGGCAGGATCCTCAAGAGGCCTGCTAACTCCTACATCTGGCCTTTAATTTTGTCTGTGAAAAATCAAGGAAAAAAAAAAAAACAATAGCCACCTAAGTGTACAAGAGCAACTCAGATTTGGAAGCTAGAGCCTTCTGTGCCTCTGTTCTTTAAAGCACCTTGAAAACACAAGCACACGCACACACACACACACAGAGTCAGTGATGGGGATCACCTGGGCTACCACTGCTCAGATGTGCACTGAGCTACATCTCTGCAACCTCTTAGAGTCCCAGATCTCTTCGTGGAGGTGTTTGCGGATTGTAGCATTCAGTGATGCTTGCAAAGGGCCTTGAGCAGAGTGAGGCTGACCATGGGGCCTAAGAATCCTCCAGCTAGGTTCATTCTCCTCCTGACATTTTACCTGCGGAACAGCTGCAAGTGAACCACTGCTGGCGCCACCTTCTCCACCACCTTGGAGATGAAGTTGTACTTACTCCGTAGCCAGCCTGCGCTTCCGGTCCCTGCGAAGAAAGCGTGGTGCTTGGCTCAGACCACTCAGGCTTCTCTCCCCTCCGCTGTCTCTCTCCTTCCCCCCACCAGGCTCTCCTATTCTTTGAGAGAATCTGGAACATCAGCCCAGATAAAATGATTAAAAAAGGAATACAGCGTTCAAAGGATGAA
>PVKA01031813.1:0-25858 GCA_004027165.1 Ctenomys sociabilis | reverse complement strand
ACCCTAATCACATTCTCTCGCCCCACCCACAAGCAGACACACCCATCACAAGCCCCGCCCTTCCCACGCTACCCACATCCTTGCCTTCTCTGCATCCGAAAAGTACACCCCACCATGTCCTTAGTGTTGATAACAAATCCTGCTCCTCTGGCACCGCCCACAGGCTCCAAATCTGGTCCATCCCCAATCTTCCATGCCCTCTGGCACCACCCAGGAGCCATTCAGTTTCTCGCTTCTATTGGCGAGACCTGGTCTGAGCGCTCAGCCCTGCAGGTTCGGCCCCATGGGAGAGGAGGCGGGGCCCTGCGCCTGGCCTCTCCCTATAATCCGCCCTCCCCAGACCCCTCTTGGCCGCAGTCAGGGCGCTGCACTCTAGGCTTGCGGGGGTTGGCTCATCCCTCGCCCAAACTCCGCCCTCCAGACCCCGCCCCAAGCACTGGACGCGAGCCAGCGCGATGGCCCTGCCCCCGTCTGGCCCTGCCCACCCGTACTTTGGCAGTGGCCTCGGTACATGACGCGCAGGTCCGGGTGTCCGCGGCAGCGCGCAGCGCGCAGCTCACACTCGTCGCGGTAGGTGGCGCCGTCGGAGCCGCAGACCTCCTTGCGCTCCGGGAGCCCTGCACAGTCGGGCACGCACTCGCAGCGTGGGCGGCCCCCCAGCATACGGCACGCCTTGCCGGGGCCGCACTCCACGCCGTCGCAGGAATCTGCGGGCACAGGACACAGGCGCGTCCAAGTCGCAGTCCTCCGGGTGCGCCTGGGGCGGGGGCTCCTTTGTAGCAGGTGGCGGAGTCTCTGCCCACGATCTGGGGTCCTGGCGGTGCCTCAGTTTCTGCCACGGATCTGGGTGGACGGCAGCCCTCATCCACCCCTGCAGCCTCATTCCTCAGCTAGGGAAACTGAGGTCCAGCTAGGAGAAACCTTTTGTTGCCACCCACCCACCCACATACACACATTTCAAAGTGCTGTTTATTAAATCCTCCCAACCACCATTTTACAGACTGGAAAACTGAGGCCCCCAATCACAGCTGTGGGTGCAGGGGAGTAAGGAGCACCTCAGCTTGAGAACTCCAGACCAGGTCCGGATGACACCAGCTCTGTGAGTTTTGTGGCTGGAGCATAAGCCCCGACCTCTATAGCCTGTTTCCTTATGAGTAGCAGGGGGCTAGGGGCTCCCACTTTAGGGGGCAAGCTAACAGAGCGCTGGTGCTCTCCAAGGCTCCCACCAGGGCTTGTGGGCAGCACTTAGGCGCCTCCCAAGCTGCCTGCCCAAGTGCACATCTGGAACCGCTCGGCCAAGTGGCTTCACGCAAGCAAGAACAGAAGGGGGGCAGAGTTCCCATTCCCGGGCCGGATGGGGGGGGGGTCCTGGGCCACTTCATGCCCAGGCCAGGCACATTTTGAAGTCTGTCCTCTTTCCAGAAGTAGGGAGAGGAAAAGTCTGGAGAGGGCGCCTGACTGGGAGCTAGGACCACCCAGCCAGGCTGATCTGGGATTAATCACATCTCAGAGCAGGGCTGGGCTACAGCAGCATGGTCCTTAGATCCTAAGCTTCTGCTTCTGCCTCCTAGCTGTCACCCTGCCTGAGACAGACCCAGAAAACTCCTAATCATCCCCCAACGCCCTATCAGGAATGCCCACTTCCCTCTCCGGGTCCCTGGAGGCTCAGACTTGACCACAAGGAGACAGGAAATGTCCTCCAAACAACTCATCCTTCAGAGGCAGAGGATATCTGCACTCATCTGCTCTTACTGTAGTGTAGGGGGTGTGAGTTTCTTAGACCTTGGTCCAGAGAGGCGCCAGCCTATTAGACATGCAGAACTGGTGGGGTCACAACCCTGGTGCACATGCTGGTAACACTCTGAGCCCAGACCACTCCTTGAGAAAACCCCCTGCCCAGAAGGTAGGTGTGTGCCAGGCCCATCTCCACCCGGTGGGCAGCACCATGTGGGTAAAGCTGGGGCCCCTCAGAGGCTCCTCCCAAATCCTCTGCTCAGGACCTGGGTCATAGCATGTCCTCCGTGGTTGCTTGCATCCTCCTGTGCTGGGGAGTTCACCCCCTGTTATCCCAGCTTCAATCACAGATACTAAATTGAAGTGGAGCTGAGCTGAGCCAGGCCCACCCTTCTTCTAGTGGGGGCCACTCCTGGGCTGGGGGGGTCCTCACCTTTGCATGGCAGACAGTGGATGAGGCCCAGGAGGCCCAGAAGGTTGATCTTGTTCTCAGGCTGGGTGTAGTTAGACCAGGCAGCATCTATGTTGCTGGAGGCACAACACTCAGCCTGGCTCACATCTGTCCTCAGCACCAGGCTGCAGGTGGCCTCGGGGCCCTGCCGGAGCCAGCACACCCCAGCTGCGGGCAGGGAGGGGACAGTGCCTGTGCTCCCAGCCACTCCCAGTGTCCAGCCTCAGCAGCCTCGGAGAAGAGCCCCCAAAGTGGGAGGGAGGGGCACAGGTACCTTGGAGGACCCCTGCTGCCTGCTAGCCTCAGCCTCCGCCATCCCCCACCTGCTTCAACCCAGGCCTGAGAGCTGGCACCTAGCCCAAGTGCTCAAATGCCAGATCGGCTAGCCCATCAGGGTCACTGGGCCTGGAGTGTTCCTCCGCCCCTGCCCACTGTCTAGACAGCGCCCGAGGGCGCGCGGAGCCCCCCGCCGGGCAGCTCCCCCCCCAACCCGCCTCTTACTCACTCTAACTTGGGAACATTCCCCCGGCATGAGCTCACCATCTCCCTGGGGACTCGGCCTTCGGGGAGGGGGCTCTCTCTCCCCTGCGCTAGGCTGGGGTGCGACTGAGGGGAGGTGGGGGAGCAAGAGGCAGAGGTCCCTCGGGTTCTTCACCCTTAAAGGGGGCGGGGACAGGCTGTAGCCCCCACCCCAATGCTCTCCCTGGCTCCAGGACACCACTGAGGCCTTCCACGGGCCAGCTCTGGGACTCCAGTATCTCTTTTACAAAAGGGGAAACTGAGTCAGGCAGTGAGGGCGTCCCTTGTCTCCTAGCGAGTTTCAGGTACCAGGTTCCACTCGCCAGCCGGGTCTGGGAAAGATCACAGACGCCAGCTGGAGTTTCCGGTCTAGCCACCAGGCGCTGCCTCCCTCCGGAGCCTCAGGACCCATCCAGACAGTGTCTGGGCTGGTGCCACTTACAGGCTCTGTGAGCGCGAGACTCAGTTTCCCCAACTGGAAAGTGGGGCTGGTAGGAATCCCCACAGGCTTGGGCTCCTCTGCCGATTTAGAAGTAGACACTAAGCGCTCAATAAATGTCAGGAGGCGTCCTTGCCAACCTCGCTCTGCCTCTGTCCCAAACCCAGCCACCAGCACCCCCGACCCCCGGCCTTACAAACTGCAGGCCACGTGGGTGGCCACCATGCCCACCGCCCGCAGCTCCACTCACCAGGCGCGAGGTTCCCTGAGCCGACAGCGCCTACGAAGCCCACAGCCCAGGCCAGGGCACCCCAGGGCAGCGGCCACAGCGGCCCCCGCACCCGGGGACGCATAGTGAAGGCTGAGCGCGGCGCCGCGGCGGGGCGGGAGCTCCTATAAAGGTCCCGGCGCGGGCGGGGCCGGCGGCGGGGCGGGGCGGGAGCAGTGTGGAGCGCGGGATGTCCTTCGGATGGCAGGGCAGCGCCCGGGTCCCATCTGGGAGGCAGAGGTTCCCTGGGGAGATGTGGCTGGAGCTGGGGTCGGGCTGAACTGTGAGCTTGCCTTAAACTGAATTAGGTGACCCATCGCTTTGGTGGATTCGAGAGGGGACGCTACCAGGTGTCTCTGTGGGTTTGGAGGGCTTAGTCTGGGTGGCTGTCTGCAGACCCCGGGGTCATGTAGGACACCTGATCTTGCGATGGCAGGCGCAGCTAAGTGAGTGAACCATAGGGGGTGGGTGCTGGACAGGTGGAGAGGGGAGCAGGGGGACCCCAAGACAGCTGGTCCTGCTGCAGATGGACTGTATCATCTTGGCAGTCACCTAGGCCTCCAAAGAGACCTAGGACCTTGTCATTGTCCCTTGAGCCTGGGGTCACCTGGACACACACCCAACTTTTGCAAAGGATCCCCATGCTCCATCCACAGGCTCTACTCTTAACTTGAGGTCCTGGGGACAGGCTCAGCTCCATCTCTAGCCCTTTTAATTTTTTATTTTGAGACAGGATCTATCTAAGTCACTTCATTGTCTATTGCCCAGGCTTGGCTGGGACTTGTTATCTTCCTGCCTCAGCCCTCCAGAGTGCTGGAATGACAGGGACATCCAACACAGGGCTCAGCTGTCCTGGGTTTGCTCTTAGGGTTTTCCTCCTCACTGCACCCCTGGATGCCAATTCCCTGCCGTCCCCTGCAGCCCTGGAATCCTGAGTTGCCCAAGCAGAGGCACTCCCATAATTTACAACAGTGACATTCACGTGGGTCCGGGAGGCTCTGTGTCTTTTAGGCTTCGGTGCGACCAGACTCTTTCCTATTTTGGGGCTAATTTCTTCTATTGTTAGGGGCCCCAAAATGGTCACAGTGCCTTGGATTTTTGGAGAGCCTGGTGCTCCTGAGAGCTGATTAGTGGTAGTGGGAGGGATAATGAAGGATGCAGGAGACCAGGCATGACCAGGGAAGACCCAGGCTGGCCTGTGGATGTGGAAGGGGCCCAGATAACAAAATGTATAGACTAATGAAGCTCTGAGCACAAAGAGCAGCAGTGCATGCTTTCAGGAAAACGTGAAAGGCTGAAAGCCTTCCTTAGGGATGGCTGTGGCCAGCCCCCAATTCCTGCATATGCCTCCTCCTCAAGTAAGGAAGCTGAGGCTCTCTAGAATCACACAACACAGGCGGCCTGTGCAGAGGGCTGCTCCCACAGCACAAGTTACTCTCAGACCTTTCCTCTGACCTCAGAGCTCCAGTCTGACCCTGTGCCCCAGCTGTGGCTAGGGGCCAAGTCACTGCCCTTGTGGCCACGAGGAAGACACCCTGCTGTCCTGACCTGGCCATGGGCCCTGGCAATCCCACAGGGATTCTCCCCAGAGTGGGACAGGAACAGGACCCTGTGTTCTTGCCCAGGGTGTGCAGGGGCTGGGTGGTGTGACCTTGTCCAGAGCCTGACCCTGCCATGGCTGGGCCACACTGGTCTAAATAAAAGAGTCATTGTCCAGCTGGTGTGGGCTCAGGGCCTCTCCCACCAGCTCCAGGCTTGCTGTTATCTCCCTGCTCCCTGCCCAACCCAAGTCCAGAGGATCTCAAGTAAATGATGGACCATTTGCAGGGGTCCTACTTCCCAAGACCCCAAGGAGAGCTATATGGCCTCTTTCTGCCCTAGATCAAAGGCCTTCTCAACCTCAGACCTCTGCCCTGGCTCCCTGTGGCTTCTGCTGACCTCCTAGTACTCTTACCCCAGGTTGGGCCGGGCAGAGACACAGTGACTTCCAGGGAAGAACCCCCCCTACCCACCCAAACTGGAGGTGCAGAGGTTGTAACCAAAGGAGCCTGGGGAAGCAGAGGAAGGCTCAAAGGCAAAGCACATTAAAAGTGAGACTTGAATGCCAGGAGTGTTGGCATACATCTTTATTTTCAGCATTTGGGAGACTGAGGCAGGAGGATCACTAGCAGTTCAAGGCCAGCACAGGCTACAAAGGGAGTTCAGCCAGACTAAACTACATAGTGGGACCCTGCCTCAAAAAGGAGGGGGGGGGTGGCTCAGTAGAATAAGCACTTCTCTGGCAAGTGCAAGGGTCTGAGTTCAATCCCCAGTACCGCCAAAAAAAATAGCCCCCAAACGAAACTAACACTGACAAAAAACAGCACTGAGACTTGAACCCAAGGCGTGTTGGTGTACCTCTGTCAGGCCAGCAGTCTGGGAGGCTGAGGCAGGAGGACTGTAAGTTTGAGCCCAACCTGGGTGACTTAGTAACTTAGAGCCTGTCTCAAAATAAAATAAAAAAATAAAAAATAAAAAAAAGCTGAGGGTGTAGTTTAGTGTAAATACCATGTGTTCAATTCCCAATACTGGGGGAAAAAAAAGTTGGGGAGGGCGAGGAAGACCCCTTACTCTGTGGCTGGAGCTCAGGGACAGAGGTCTTGGCGGCCACTGCTGGCCATGATGGTGGAAGGAGCGGCCTCTTGCCAAGGAATGTGGGTGGCCTTGCAGAGCTGGGAAAGGCACGGAACAGATTTTTCTTTCAAGCTTCCAACAAAATGTGATTTGTTGTGTACTGATACCTTGAGTTTCAACCAGAGTGACCCCTACAGGACTCCTGACCTCTAGAGCTGCAAGGGAAGAAGGGGAAGAAAAGAATTGAGTTGTTATCCAGTTTGTGGCAATTTGGGACAGCAGCATGGGGTTACTCACATAGCAGGCCCTGAGACCTTGATGCCTTCACATTCCCATCTGCGAAGTGGGTGCACAGTCCAGTCAGATGCTGCAAACAGTGCCCATTACACAGAGGGGCAGGATGTACACACAGGCAGGCTGTCTGTCCAGTGGGGGCCCTGGTACCCCCCCGGCCATGACGCCATGAAGGAGGAGTCTTAGTCACTGACGCTGAAAGAATACAAGGGATTTTCTTTCTTTCTTTCTTTCTTTCTTTCTTTCTTTCTTTCTTTCTTTCTTTCTTTCTTTCTTTGTTTCTTTCTTTCTTTCAGGGATTTTCTAGTAGTCACAAAACTGAATAGAAAGCCAGGCATGGTGGTGCATGTCTGCCTGTCATCTTGCATTCCTCCACTCCTGGGAAGCTGAGGCAAGAGAATTGTCTCAAGCAGTCTGGGGGTACACAGGGAGACCTTCTCTCAAAAATAAATAAATAAAGCTGAGTTTCCATCACTAGAATCTGATAAACCGTCTTTGTAATGAGCCAGTAACATTTTATTCAGGCAGATCCTTTAGGACCGAGCGGCTCTTTCTCCCAGGCTTAGTGGTGATCCCTCAGGGTGCCACGTTCTGCAGTCTGGATGCACTCACCCAGTTGGACTCAGTGTTCAGGGTCTCCCATTCTCAAGCCAAGCAATGCTTAAGGCTAAATCTACTTCTGCATGAGGAAGGCAGCCCCTGGGAAACAGGACAAAGGCTTTGCTGGTCCCTGAGGGGGGTTGGCCATGGTGGCTGGTGCAGGAATTTTAAAGATAGCCTGGGTTTAACATGCCTTATCAGCTGTTCCCTGCAGTCTAACAACACCCGTGGCTCCCCATGGCCAGGGCACATTCAAGAACACTCCTGCTGGGCCTGCTCAGTTCAGGGCCTTTACAAAGCAGGTCTTCCACACAGAATCCCAACTTCCAGCTTCATCTCTCCAGGATGTTCCCCATGCCTTCCCCAACAAGGGACTCCACTTTTTTGTAGGAATGGGGAAGAAAATTAGTTACACAAGGCAAAATTGGACTTCAGCCAAGGTGGTGAGTCCTGATTGTCCACAGAGGTGAGTCCTACTGGCCACAGGGGCGAGTCCTGATTGGCCACAGAGCTGAGCACTGATCAGCCATTCTCCAGACTGGCTGGTTCTCCAGATTGGCTGGAGACCTGAGTTCTGATTGGCCAAAGTGGGCAGTGCCAATCAGCCATCCTCTTGCCAGTCATTATTGTCGGGTAGTCATGTGGCCTGGCTTTGGCCAATGACCAGAGAGTTGACCTACAGATAGGGGTGGGACTTCAGACTGCCCCAACTGCACCTGATCCATGAGAGCTGCCAGTGTGGGTTTTCTGTTTGCTGCTGTAACTAAATGAAAATAGCCAGCCCTGTTACCTTATAGGGATCAAAAGTGGGACATGGATCTTGGGATAATCTTTTTTTCAATATGCAGGGTCTCTGCATGAACCACTGTGCCCATCTTGAAGCCCATTTCAGGGAGAGTTTAGCCCAAGTTGAAAAAAGGGCTGATGAAAAAAAAAAAAAAAAAAAAGAACCACAAAGGTCACTTGCAAAATTACAGTTTTGTGTTGTTTTTTCTTTTTGAGACTATGCAGTTCAGACCAGCCTTAAAAACTCACTATGTGTAGCCCAGGCTGTCCTCAAATTCACAGAGATCCAACTGCTGGGACTACAGGCCTGTGCCATCATGCCTGGTGAAACCACAAATTAGGGGTTTGGGGAGATAGCTCAGTAGAATAAGTGCTTACCTGGCAAATGCAAGGGCCTGAGTTCAATCCCTGGTTCTGCAAAAAAAAAAAAAAAAAAACACCACAAATTTATCAAACATTACTATCAAAGTTACAAAAAGAAACAAAACCACAAACTCTCTACTCCTCCAATGGGTAAAGTTACCAAAAACAAAAACTGAAAAGTATCAGCAGCAAAGAAAAAAGACTGCGAGTGAACAGACAGCAAAGGGCTGGCCAGATAGCTCAGCAGGCTAAAGTGCCTGCTTAGGCAAGTGCAAGGACTGAGGTTCCAGCCCTGGAACTACATACCACGCCAGCCCCACCCTCAGGTGTGCTGAGCTGGCCGAGTTCCTGGAATGGGGGAGCATGCCTGTCATCCCAGCACTTGGGAGGCTGAGACAGGAGGATTAAGCCATAAGTTCAAGGCCAGTCTACATGGCCAGACCTTGTCTCAAAAAATAAAATAAAATAAAAAGGAAAAACAGATATAAGTAAACTAAATAAATTGTCAGAATATAAGTGAAGAGCACTCAGACACTATGGCACTGTCCTTGCCAAGGAACACTGCTGGTGGAAGCAGCACCTGCCTCTGAACTTCAGTTTCCCCTTTCTTCCAGTGTGGGTCTGGAATGGCTTTCTCCAGCCACCAAGTGAAACCCTAGACACCCCTCCTCCACGTTAAGCCATATCACTAGACACAGAGCCCCTCACCAGCTTCTAGGCAGGGTCACAAACATTTAGGGTTTTTTGTTTATTTGAGACAGGGTTTTACTATGTGGTCCAGGCTGGCCTTGAACTCTTGGCAATCCTCCTGCCTCAGCCTCGCCAATGCTACTGTGACAGGCAAGCACCACCGCGCTGTTATTTGTGGCACATCAGGAAGCCAAGGCATGGGTCACAGTTGCCTGCTCAAAGTAGAAACTGGATCTGATTCAGGGCATCAGAAGCACCACCACCCACTGGGAAGCATCACCCACTCAAAAACTTCAGTCTCCGTGGCGCAGGCCTGTAATCCCAGCACTCAGGAGGCTGAGGCAGGAGGATTGTTGTGAATTCAAGACCAACCTCAGCTACAAAGTGAGCTGAAGGCCAGCCTGAACTACACAGTGAGACCCTGTCTCAAAAAGACAAAAAAACAAAAACAAAAACAACTTCAGTCTCACAGTGCCCGGGACACAAGTGTTCAGTGACACAAGTGTCTGCCTGACAAGTACAAGGTCTTGGTTCAATTCCCAGTACAAAAAGCTAGAAAATAAACTTCAGTCTAATGAATATTGTGAGTAAGCTGAGGCAGGAAGATCACTGATACACTGAGCATAGGAGCCTCAGTTTTGGTCCTAGAGAGGGCACTGGAGTCTCAAGCATGAGGCCAGGGAGTCCTCTAGTGGCCACGGAGAGAATTGGTTGTAATCGCCTTCTGTGCAAGCCGACCAAAGGGTGACTGGTTGTCAAATCCAATGTTCCCTTCTGTAGGTGGACGAAGCAACTGCTTTTAATTCGTCAAAGTAGGCAGAAAACAGGATCACAATGAGTCTGCATTGCATAGTGAGACTCTACCAAATACATTTAAAACACACACACACACATACACACACACACACACACACACACACACAAGCCAGCCGGATAGCTCAGTTGATTAAAGCACCTGCTCAGACAGAAGCAGGGACAGGGGTTCAGTCCCAGGTGTGCTGTCAGGCCCGCCTCCAGGGCGCACTGAATTGGCGATTGAGACTGGGCATTGGTGGCATGTGACTGTAATCCCAGTGCTTGGGAGGCTGAAAACAGGAGGATCACTAGGAGTCTGACCTGTGTAGTGAGATCCTGTACTAAATACAACACACACACACACACACACACACACACACACAAACACACACACACACACAAACACACTGGTCAAAGCCCTAGTTCCAACATGCTTTCCTTCTAGGAAACCCTCTTGTCTTCCCAGGCCAGGTCGGGATCACCCTAGGATTCCATCATGTCGCTCAACTTCAGGGGCCCCAGAGCGTTAGTGTGCATGTAGGGTCTGATGCTCAGTGGATGTTTGTTGAATAAGTAAAAAAAATGTATGAGAGGGCCAGTGATACCGCTCAGCGGACTAAGCGTCTGCTTTGGAAAGTGCAGGGACCAGAGGTTCGATTGCTGGTCCTGCACGCCGTGGCGGCCTTGGCCTTGGCTGCAAATGAGTTCAGGCATGGTGACGCATGCCTGTAATCCTAGCACTGGGGAGGCTGAAAACAGGAGGATCACTAGGAGTTTGAGCCGCACAGTGAGACCCTGTTACCAAATACATTAAAAAAAAAAAAAAAAAAAAGAGTTGGGCCATAATATTAAGTTGAGCTGTAAATGGCTATGGTCGACAACTTCTTCGGATAACTCACCATTGTTGTGGAATGCTGGACTGTGTAGGACTGTGTTGTCGAGTTCAAGCACCTAAGTTAGTTGAATGAGAATGGAGTGCCCATCTCTGACAGGTGTAGACAAAGGAAGGGGTATAGAAAGGAAGAATCATGCTGTGTGTGTATGGACAGTACAGTTGGGATAGATAACGCTGTGCTTCTACATAATTCTATGAGAGGCAAGATTTGCACTAATGGTGGTTGGACAGGATATTATGTCGGCTTCTAGTACTATGGACAACCACTAGGAAAATATCAAGGTAGAAAGTATTAATTATTGAATCTTTGATGTAATTCAGGTATAAAAAATAAGATACGCAAAGAGCTACACTCTATTTACTGATAAGAGACATACGGTGTAATAATGTCTGTAAGTATATCATGTATGCACCTTCTATGATACCAAAACATTATGAAAGGGGTTGGGGAGATGGCTTAGTGGAATAAGCGCTTCCCTGGCAAGCTCAAGGGCCTGAGTTCGATTCCCTGTTCCGCCAAAAAAAAAAAAAACAAAAAAAAACAAGACTATTAAAACATTATGAAAACAGTTTGCAATGTATTAATTTATCAAATCCATCTTGTCAAGGTATCTTAAAACTATCTCATTGATATTTGTACTTCAATAAAACAAAAATTAAAAAAAAAAGGTTTGGGGAGATGGCTCAGTAGAATAAGCGCTTCCCTGGAAAGCCCAAGGGTCTAAGTTCAAACCCCATTTCCACCAAAAAAAAAAAAATCTGAGGCTGAAACTAACCTCAGTTAATCCCAGCAATTGAGAAACCTTTCTATTTAATTCTTGGAGGAAGAGATTTGGGTTCCTGCTCCCTCTGCACCCAGTGGTACTGGGCGGTCAGCCCCAGGAGCACTGGGAGCAAAGCTCAGATTGCAGCCCAGGGGGTCACTCTGAGGCGCGGGCAGCAGGTTAAGTTCTGAGAGAATGGGTGCTCCTTCTAAATTCATAGCATGGGTGTTTCTGGGACGTAGTTTGCGCCAGGCCCGAAAACACAAAAGTCCCTTCATCAGGTGGAAAGAGCTGAATTAAAAGAGGAAGAAAGCTATTGGGGAACCTAGGGGCCGGTGCATTCGGTAGGGGAGTATCGAGCCTGGAAATGCCAGGAAAGAGGGAACAGTAGAGCGCGTCGAGCGGGCGAGACCGGCAGATTAGGAAGCAGAGCGAAAGATAGGGCCTCAGCAGGTTTGAAGAAAGAGGAGGGGCCGGTATAGTACCCACCCTTTGGCCTCCTTGGCATCCAAGTGGCTCCGCCCACGCATCGGATCCAGGTTGCCAAGGAGACTCGGCCCCGCCCAGCGCAGGCCTCCTCCACAGCCTCCAGGCTGGGTTCCACCCTCGCTCCCGGTCCCGGTTGCCGAGGAGACTTGACCCCACCCTTCGGCCTATTCTCCACCCCTCATTAGATCCCAGTTGCTAAGGAGACTCAGGCCCGCCCTTCTTCTCCACATCTCCAGTTTAGCTCCGCCCTTTGCCCGGGCCCTAGTTAGACGGCCTTGGTTTACATGTTCCTCAGCGGCCACCGTCGCCTACACTGCCGGCAGACGAGTGCGCCGTCCGCGCCGTTCGCGCGTTCCCGTCCCACGCTGTGCGTGCTGTGCGTGAATGTGCGTACCATGCGTGAGCGTGCGCGGGTGCGTCGGCCGGCGAGGGAGCAGCAAACGGCCGGCGGCTGGCGCCGCGCGGGGGGGGGCGGGTGGCGCGGAGGCAGCGGTGGCCATGGCCGAGGCGTCTCCGCAGCCCGGACGGTACTTCTGCCACTGCTGCTCGGTTGAGATCGTGCCGCGCCTGCCGGTGAGGCCCGGGCGGGTGGGGGGCTTTTTCGCTCAGGCCTAGTCGAGCCGCGGCCGGGTGAGGGGTGCCGACGAGGAAACAGGCCGGGTGGCGCCGGCGCAGGGTCCCCCTGTGGAGCGCCCGAGACACTGTGTGCCGGAGCCTCTGATCTGATGCGGGGCTTTGGGGCCGAACAGGAGGCGGGCGGTCTGATTAACCACAGGCTCGCGTGAACTCTAGCTGCAGCGAGCTTTGCATTGCAGGCGTAGAAGCGGAGGTTGGGGAGGCCGAGAGCTGGGCGAGTGGGTTGGAAGCACCGCAGGGAAGGTCAACGTAGGCATTGCTTTGGGACCCAGGACGGGGAGCCCTTGAGCAGGCGGGACCCGACAGAGCATCGGGGCACGATCTCCACGCGTGTGTCCGGGCTTCGGGTGCGCGCTTCGCCGCTGTGTCCTCAGGGGTATCACCGCCGATAGTTAGCGTTCAGAAATGCAAGATGAAGGTCCGCAGCTCCAGGCACTAGACCGGGGTCCCACAGTTGCGCAGCAGGTGTTCATAGTCAAATCGCATCTCAGGCGCTTGGCTGCAGTGCTTGCCCTCCAGGTGGCAAGAGGCTGCCTTCTGGCCCAGGGGCCCGTCTGGGTCCCTAGGGTGCTTCCTCTTCCTTTAGGTAGTGTTTCTCAGGCTGGTGTGCAGTCACCTGATAGGTAGGTGGGATGGGTGCTTCCAGAAAGCACTGTTCCAGTCTCCTGTCACTGGATTCTCAGTAGCTCTGAAGTGGCTCTGGCCATTTGCAGTTTCAGCTCCTGTTCCCCAGGTTAGCTGGGAAAGTGGCCATTTAGTCCAACCCATTTCTGCTTTTCAGGTGGGAAAACTGAAGGTGGCTTCAGGCAGCACGTGGTCCTGATATGTTCATGTCCTACCACCCTCAGTGAGATTTGAGGAATGAGATATTTGGAGTCCGCAGTCAGGGGAAAAAGCTGGGACTGTGAGGGTCTGAACCCTACTCCTTACCAAGGAGGCTGTAGTGTTCCCTGGGAGGAAGGCTTTCAGATTTCATGGGAGGAACCTATCTGGTTCTCCAGGCAGAGAGTTGGGCTTGGGGAGAATAGGACCAGGACCAGTAGGAGGGAGAAATAAAATCTGGGAATGTGCTATAGGCCCTGGAGGCTAAGATTGGCAGTGCAGCTGCCGGGGTGGTGTACTGTATGATACCGTCCAGGTTATGGCCCTGCAGTACAGGTGTACAGAGCTGATCTGGCCCCCCTGCACCTTAGTGTTCTTTGTTTCTTTCCTGGACTCAATACTGTGATGGGTCCCCACATGGAGTGGCTGCTCCAGGCCCTGTAGCCTTGAATGAAAAGGACCCAGACCTGTGCGAACACATGGTGCCTGAGCCTGTGAGGACCTTCCTTTGGTCACAGCAATCCCACATGGCCTTTGCCCTTACAGGGGTTACAGACTAGCCAGGGAGTGACAAATGTTTAATGAGAAACGTTGGTAGATTTAAGAACATGGGGCTGGGGAGATAGCTCAGTAGGATTTAAGAACATGGGTTGGTGGGGAGGGGATGGGGGCACTGCTGGGGAGGTGGAGCAGGGCTGAGCTGGCAGCAGGCCGCAGCTGTGTGTCAGAGCTGCTGCGTGCTCTGTGAGGGCTGCTCTTGGTCTGGGAAAGTCCCATTGCCACTGGTACCTTGCAGAGGGGACCTGCCCACACTGTGGTTTCTGTGATACTGCTTTTTATGAAATGCCAGCTGCTGGCCTTGACAGGAACTAGCTGTGGTTGTAGTGGTGCATTCTCAAGCACGCTGGGCTGCCAGGGACCAAAAGCTGGCCCCTAGGGTTTCCTGGGCCACCCTGGAGTCTGGTGGGGTTGCTAGGCCTTGCCAGCTGCACTGCTTCTCAGTTTATGTGGCCTTGGCCAGGTACTCAGTGCCCTACCTGCCAAGAGAATTGATAATCAGTCCACGCCAGGGGGCACATGCTATAGGTCCTCATCCTGTGACTTGCCTGTGATAATATCCTCAGCAGGAGCTGTACTCATAGCTGGGACTGACACGAGTTGGACTTAGGCAGGTCCTGGGCCTGTGAGAGACAATGGTGGAGTGCCTGGGTGTCCCCAGAAGGTTGGCTCAGCTGGGTTGGGGTGAGAGCTCAAACCAGACAGGCCTGCTGGATTGGCAGCTGCAGTTGGGTCAGGTATGTAGGCCTAGACCTGCTGTGTCCTAGGGTGCACTGGTGTGGGCATGGGGGGGGTCCCATGGGCTAGCTTCTAAGGGTGAGTAGAGAGACCCTGTAGTGCATGTGTGTTGGATTCATGTGGCCTGTGGATGCTGCCTACATTCCCTAAGAGAGGTGGTTGTAGGGCTTACAGTGGGTGTGTGTCATGAGGGCCCTGTGCCAGGTGCAGCAGAGTTGATGGGGGTTCCCTCACCCCAGCTCCTGTGAAGGGTGATAGCGGTTGGTTCCCATGACAGGCCTGCCTTCCCTCCCAGAGATGTATGAGTGCAGATGGGGCAGTGGGTATCTGGGCCACAGTGAGTGGAGTGGAGAGGGAAGGCAAGTGGCAAGCCACTGGGCAGTGTGGGTAGCTATTGTCATTGTCACTGAGCTCTCTCTGGCTTTCGAGGCCTCCCCCCCACTTCTCCATAAGTGCCTCCATGAGCTCTCAGATCACTGCCTACCTGGTGTGTCCTGTGTCACACTGGATGTTAGGAGAGGGACTACTTGCCTCTCTTCATAGCAGCTGTCCTTGAAGAGGCCCCAGAGGGCAAGGTTGAGTGGTGGATTGAGCATCAGAACCCATGGGATGTGTGTTGGGGAGGATATGGGCAAATTCTTCTTACCGAAGACTGCTCCTTCAGGACCTGCCTAGGGGGAGGGGCAGGCCGTCCCAGAGACCAGAGCAATCTGTCTCTGAGGTGCCTGTGCAGCAGTACATCAGGGTCCCTGGCCCATCATGGTACTCACTAGCGCGGGAAGGACCTGCGAGGAGGAGCCAGGCATCCCTGAGTCAGTGTGCCCACTGGTCTCGAGTGTGTGATGGGTACATCCCACCTGGTCCCCTGAGTGCAGGCCCAGGTTCCCAGCAGGCTTCAGATGTAGGGCCGTGGCTTCATTTTCCTTGTATCTGTGCTCTGCACAGATGGCTTTGGAGGCCTCACCCTCCTTCTCCCTAGGTGCCTCCATCAGCTCTCAGGCTGCTGCCTGCCTAGTGTGTCCTGTGTCATACTGGATGTTAGGAGAGTGACTGTCTTCCCCTCTTCACAGCAGCTGTCCCTGCAGAGGTCCCAGAGGGCAAGATTGAGTGGTGGATTGAGCTTGCATTAGGTACAGATGTAGGGTGTGGAGGCAGTGCATACATCTGGCCAGTTGCAAAGTCAAGGCTTCCTAGGGGTTCTGGGGACCATGTGGCCACAGGTACAAGCGCATAATGAGGTAAATGTTGCTGTTACCAGGTGGTCATTTGAAGCCAATGCTACTCAGCCCTGGCTTCATTTCCCCTCATGTCTGGCCCTCAGTGTGTGCTGTGCCAGGTCTCCAAGTGAAGGGTGGCATACTGGTGCCCAGGGAAGATGAGGGTGCCTGGGTCTGCACTTGGCAGGCCTTTGGTCCCAACCATAGCTCACAGCTGGGACCGTCACCTTGACAGGTATTAGGAGGAGCAGGGCTGCAGGGTGGCCTCTCAACGTGAGTTCCATACAGAGGTGGGCAGGCAGATACCTGGGGAGGACAGCTGAGCAGAGACAGCAGACAGCATGGCAGTTGGGGTGGCAGAGATAGGAAAGCAGGCAGCCAGTGGGCCCAGGTAGAGCAGAGCACAGATGCAAGTAGCCTCTGATCAGGTCCCTCAGTGGTGAAAGCCACTGGTCTGGGCCACATGTGGACTGAGAAGGCATTAGGGGCTGGTAATGGATGTAAGTGGAGACACTTACATCAGGGAAGACAGGATAGTGTGGGGAATCTCTTTGCCCACAGGTAGTGTAGCATAGGCCAGAGTGCTGAGTGGCTCTCATTGACTGGGAGGAGGAGGCTGCCTGTTTTCTAGAGGTCAAGCCAAGCCTCCAGCCAGAGTGGGTAGGGCCCCTTGGGAGCTTTGCCAGAGTAGGTGTGCCTAGAAGAGGACTGCAGCTGGTCCCTACCATGTGGAGAACCAGTAGTCCAGGAAGCTGTCCTAGCCCTGGCAGCCATCCCAGGTCATCTGAGTCACAGTAGCATCTCCCTGTGACCAGTGGTGTTGGGGACTTAATGCATGCTTGTTGCTCAGCTGTGTGTGGCTTTGGAGGAGTGTTCTGAATGCAGCATTTTTAAATGATGATACTGCTGCTGGGGGTGGCTGGCACCCAGGACCTTGTGTGTGCCTTTGTCAACCTCCTATGTAGGCCACCCTGCACATTTGACTGCCCTTGGATGAGGCCACCACCTGTCCTTCTGCACACCCCTCATTGGTGGCAGGCACAGGGCAGGTGGATGCGTGTTGCAAGCAGCCTGCTGGCTGTCAGGGTCAGGCAGAGTCAATATCCCCAGAGCTCAGGGTACATTCTGGCCTCCTCAGCCTTTGAAATCATCCCCTGACCTCTGCCTGGTGTGTATGTGCCCCAGAGGTGACCCTAGGACAGTGCCTAAGCACCACCCACGTGCTAGCAGGACTCTTTTGGTATGTGTATGGCTTGTGGTCTTCAGTATTCTGGTTTCAATTCACCTAGCTCCTGGGTGAGGGTTGCCAGTGGGGCTCTGGAGCTCCCAGGATGCTGTGGGTGCACTGAGGCCTTGTGTCCTGGTGGGAGCCACATGGAGTCTTTCTAGGGTGGGGAGACTTGTTGGAGGAGATGGCCCTACCTGGAACTGCTGGGTATGAGGACACTACTCTCACTGCCTTGCTGTGTGTGGCCAGCAGTGCTTGTGTCCTGGAGCTCGTCGCAGGGAGCAGCCCTCAGGCACTGCTGGCTGAACAGTACCCTGGGAGAGAGCACGTTGCAGTGGACCATATGCTGACCCTGCCTGGCTCTTCCCACAGGATTACATCTGTCCAAGATGTGAGTCGGGCTTCATTGAGGAGCTTCCAGAAGAATCCAGGTAGCTGCCCAGTGGTCTGGAGGTTGGAGAAGTGGTAGGGCTGGAGCCAGCAGCAGAGAGCTGGGGCAGGGGTGTGGCCTTAGGGCTGCTCACCTACCCCAGCCAGTCAGCATCCTTGCACTGAGGGAGGGACGGGTATGACAGTGAAGCTGGTGTGAGGCCTCTGGTGGTCAATACTTGGGTCCCTCTAAGTCACCCTGGGGATTTGCCACCACTTGAGGCAAAGGAAGGTGACAAGTGCCACTATCTATGTAGTTCCTCCTTTCCCACCAAGAGGAACAGGAGTGGATGCAGGGCAGCTCTCCGCCTAGTGGGGAGATGGTTGGCATTGCTGATAGGTGCTGTGTTTGCAGGAATACAGAGAACAGCTCCGCCCCATCAACAGCCCCCACAGACCAGAGCCGGCAGCCCTTTGAGGTGAGTCAGAGCCCCTGTAATCCCCAGTGCCTTGGCCTGGTGGGCCCTGTCTGTGATCTGCCTAGGCTCTGCCTTCTCGGTGAGCTTTTGTAAACTTTGTCCAGCCACCTCTCTGGGATAGTCCCGGCCCTAGAACAACAGACTTGGGAGGTGGAGGTGGTATGCAGGGGGACTGTCTGACACCTTACCTGGCCTGGCCTCACTTTTGTGCCCATGGTGCCCCAAAGACCTCACAACCTCAAGGCATGCCCCCTGTGCCCCCTCTCCTTAGAATGTGGACCAGCATCTGTTCACGCTGCCCCAGGGCTATGGACAGTTCGCTTTCGGCATCTTTGATGACAGCTTTGAGATCCCCACCTTCCCTCCTGGGGCGCAGGCTGACGACAGCAGGGACCCTGAGGGCCGGCGGGAGAGAGAGCATCAGTCTCGGCACCGGCATGGCACCCGGCAGCCCCGCGCCCGCCTTACCGCCAGGCGGGCTACCGGCCGGCACGAGGGTGTCCCCACGCTGGAAGGGTGAGGGGCTGGGGTGACTGGAAGGGCCCACTCAGTGGCTAGGAGGTGGACACATGCTCCACCCCTCTACCCCAGGGGAGGACCCCATCCGTCTCTTCACCCCACCCCAATTGGGGCCTGTTCTGGGCCTGAGGGAAACAACCTCAGCACAGCTGGCTCCCATGCATGTCCGAACCTTGACAGAGCTGGATCTGAGAGACGCTGCTGGTTTCTGCCTTATCTTTATGTCTTCCCTTGGAAAAGAAGGGAAGGCTTGGTGGTACACTCCTGTGATCCCAGCACCTGGGAGGCTGAGGCAGTAGAATGATCATGCGTTTGAGGCCAGCTGGGGCTACATAATGAGTTTAAGGCTGGCTTGGATGACATAAAGGAACCCTGTCTTGAAAACCCACATTGCTCACCTGAGAGCTGGTACCAACCGCTCTGTCAGCATCCAGGCTGGCTGGCTGATGTTCCCATCATGATAGGCCTGCCGTTCACTCTCTTCCAGGATCATCCAGCAGCTGGTCAATGGCATCATCACCCCAGCCACCATCCCCAACCTGGGCCTGGGCCCCTGGTGAGTAGAGGGTGGGGCGTCCCGCCCCCGCCCCCCCAGCCTCCTGACCCACCCTCTCGCCCCCAGGGGTGTCCTGCACTCAAACCCAATGGATTATGCCTGGGGGGCCAACGGCCTGGATGCCATCATCACACAGGTAACCCCTAACTTAGAGCCCCACAGCCCTGGCTCTGCCTTGCCTCCTGCCTGTTTCTGATGTCCCCTGGAGTATTACAAAGCTACCCAGCTTGCCAAGCATCCTCTTGCCTGGGCCCCGAGCCCCTACCTCTCCCAAAGTGGGACCCTTAGACCCATGTGCCTAGGGTGGAGCAACCAGTGGGAAGGGGTGGTAGGGTGCTGGTGGGGCCTCTCCTGGCCTGGAGACCTCCTGGCAGCCAGGACAAATGTAGCCTCGGTGCTTTTGCAGGTCCTGCAGCCACCGGCCGTGAAAGGCGGCCTGCGCCCCTCAGGAGCGAGCCCCGCCCCCGTCCCCGAGGAGCTCCCGGCACTGTCCTCTTGTCTTTCAGCTCCTCAACCAGTTTGAGAACACGGGCCCCCCGCCTGCAGACAAGGAGAAGATCCAGGCCCTGCCCACCATCCCCGTCACTGAGGAGCATGTAGGTATGGCTGGTCTTTCAAGGATCTTAGATGCAGGATTGGGATGGCCATATCAGGTCCCGAGGGGCCCGGGGCCCTCCCTGCCTCATCTTACTTCACACAGGCTCTGGACTCGAGTGCCCTGTATGTAAGGATGACTATGCGCTGGGCGAGAGCGTGCGGCAGCTGCCATGCAACCACCTGTTCCATGATGGCTGTATTGTGCCCTGGCTAGAGCAGGTGAGCAGGCCATAGACCACACCCACCTCCTCCCAGGCCGGAACCCCTGGTTCTGCTGTGTCTCGATTGAGCTCACGTGTAGGCTGCGGGCCCAAAACCTGACCTCCCTATCTTTGGTTTTGTTCCCATGAAGCATGACAGCTGCCCCGTCTGCCGCAAGAGTCTCACAGGACAGAACACAGCCACGAACCCCCCAGGCCTGAGTGGTGTGAGCTTCTCGTCGTCCTCCTCATCCTCCTCATCCAGCTCACCCAGCAATGAGAACGCCACGAGCAACTCCTGAGCTGTTGACCGCAGCGACACTCAGTGCTTCCCGTTGTTGCTACAGCACACGCCAGCCAGGCTGTGCCGAAGGGACCGGCCCTCCAGGGACCAGAGCTGGGCCATGCCTGAGGGACACAGGCCAGGCACTGCTGCTCGCACGAGGGCCCGGCTCCTGTCCTGTCTCTAACCTCACCCTCCAGGTGTTCACGGCAGAATGGTTTTTATGATTTTAAATTATTACTGCTTTGAAATAAATGGACGTTTTGGCTCACATGCGGCCGCGCATGATCTGTGGAGAGGCCGGGTGGAGCTGCTCACCAGGACTGGCCCAGGGCCTGTCTGCAATCCACAGCCTATGCCGGCTTGGGACCACAGGGTGACCAGCAGAACCAAGAACAAAACTGCTCCACAGACGTTTTCTAAAAGGAGAAATACGTGTATCTTGAAAGCTATTTAAAATACACCTACTCGAGGAGCCGGTGGTTTGGTGTGTTCCTTCAGCCCCAGTGTGGCTGGCTGGGTCTGGGTGCCACCTGTTGGGGGATTTGCACTACCATGAAGGGAAGGCAGAGACAAAACAGGCCATCAGTGTCACCAGGATGGCAGTGTCAGGCCCACTCACAGACCCCATGTAGGCAGGTTGTGTCCACCGCACTGATCGCCTGTGGGGCCAGAAGGGGGTGAAGCTGGCTGGTTGGGGAACTTGCTTCTGCCTGGGGCTTGGGCACCAGGTGTGGCACTGGTGGTGTCAGTCGTAGCCCCAGGTCAAGATGACATGGAAGGATGGGTGGCTGAGCCCCACCCTGTCCACCTGATACGTGGACCGGCCACACTCCAGTGCCCCTGTTCTTCAGTGGGGTCTGCACCATGACAAGCCTCACACTGTCCATGCTGCCCTGCAGAGGTGGCACCGCCTGGACCACGCCTGTCCTGGCTGCAGCGGATCAGCCCCGTCAGACATCCCAACAGGTCACAGAAGCTGGCTAGGACTGCTGACTGGTGGACACCATCAACGGCCATGCACTAAACCCACAACCTGTGATTGAAGCAGTGCTTGCCAGAGATCGAAGGCACCAGTTGGGTGACTGTCCTGGGTGGTTCTCATTTTTGGGACATCAACTTGATGTGTGTCTCCAGTGCCAGGCTGGTGCTGATTTGTGCCAGCAGCCAGTGAAGCCCCAGTACAAAACTGCTAAGCATAGTCACAGCTGGGCCTCATTCCTTGTGAAAAACAGGGCTTTGAGTTGCACAGTTTGGGGAAGACGGGTTTGATTTTTGTGCATTGTCACTGCTTAAAACTACTAGCCAACTGTGTGGGATACTGGAGCCAGCCAGGAGGGTCATTCTTAGTAAGAGCCAGAGATGACCTCAAGATGTGGAGAGCTGGTTAACAGAGGGGATACTGCCTGGTGTGGGATTCTGAGGTCCAGGCCCCTCCCAGGGGGTGTGGGATTCTGAGGTCCATCCCCCAGGATGCTGACACAGCTCCTCGGAGCCAGCCTGCTTGGACTGCCCACCCGAAAGCCAGGAGGCTCTGAGGTCTGCCTATCCCCAAGGTCTTCAGGCCTGTGTGTCCTTGTGGTCCAACAAGTGACTGCACACCGATGCTTTGTATTGTTTATTACCTGTCTGTTCTGGGCAGGAGCTGACAGTCTCCCAGAACTGTGCCTCCCCATTTCCCATCCCAGCCTACAGCCCTTGGCTTGCAGCTCCTCTGCAGAGCCAGCAGCACTGCATCTGCAGCCTCTCCCCTTCCTATTCCTTCTGGGAGACACTGGTCCCTGGATGGTCAGGATGACTCCCTCTCCAGGTCCATCATGTGATCCCATCTGAAGTCTCTGTCCATGTGAGGTGTCCTCAGGCTCTGGGATGTGGTTGTGGCCTGGCATGGGTGCAGCCTCCATCACTTGTCTCACAGTTCCCGGGCCCTGTGTCCTCTGCCCTTGGCAACATGCATACCCTCCTCCTCCTGGACACCTTGTCCCTAGTACTCTGACTGGTGTGTCCCTGCCTCCAAGCTGTAGCCATGGTAGTCCCATGGGAGCCATTCCAGACCTGCTGCTGGCCTTGGCCTTCAGTCCCTCCTTCCAGACACCCAGTGGCTGGCTTCTGGCCTCCCCCAGAGGGAGTTCCCCCAAGGCCGGGCCTTGCTGTAGGGGACCTCATTGTGTTGCTAGTGTCTGGCACACAGTAGGGACATGTTTAAGTTGGGAACAAATGGAAGGACAGGTGGCCCTTCACTCATTACCCAGCTTAGGAGACCTCAGGACTCTCATACAATGTGACCCTCAGGAGACCAGCACAGGGAGAAAATGAGTGGACAGCTGGTGCCGCCATGTCCGGCTGCCTCTCCGGGGGGCCCCGCGCCCATCCAGTGCCAGGAACATGGGCCGGCCTCGGTGGCGCCAGTGCAGTGAGGCATAGGTGTTGTATCCATTCTCCTCGATGCGCTCCCGGAACCTGCAGTCCACAGAGTAGGCCCGCTGCGGGGCAGCGCATGAGCAGAGGTGCGATGCCCCGCCTACCGCACCCTTCCCCCCAGCCTGCTGCGTCCCCCCAACCACTGCTATGGTTGGTACTCACCGACCCATAAAGGCGGCCCTTGCGGTTCATGGCCACGTAGAAGCCTGAGTGTACGGCTTTGATGGCCACAGCGCCCACACGGACAGAGCGGATCTCAACCACGCCTGCATGGAAGGGCTGGGTCAGGCAAACCACTACAGGGGTCCCTTCATCTCTGACACCCTATTTTGCAAGCATCTGTTATGTGCACCACAAGTTGTATGGAGACCCTAGTGAATGACGATAGGTGCTCCTGTCCTAGAAGGTGAATGGTGATAGCAGGTACAATTGGTGAGGTGGGTGTTCTGTACCCCCATGCCTGTGCCATGCAAGCCAATGTTGGGTAAGAAAAACTTACCTAACACGCCTTCTAGGGACCAGGGACAGCTCACAGTTAAGCAGAGTGGGATCAGGGAGAAGCCACCCACCACTCAGCTATCAAGGGCACTGGGGCTGTGTCTGTACCCCAGTCCCTGCCCCCTGTCCTCACTCTGGACCTGGAGAATTGAGGGCTCACGGTGCTCATGGGATAGCCAAACATGGTCCACACTGCTCCTGCAGGCCATGCTGGTCATAGTCACCCCAGGACCTTTGTACCTACCATATCCCAGCCTGCTCTATTTCTTTGTGCCCCACATGGCCCCTTTGAAATGAGGACATTACTCCCCTCTGCACTGGGAACCCCATTAGGGAGGCCATCTCAGTCACCACTTCATCCTGTGCCCAGCACAGTGCACAAGAAATAGTCTAATAAATAACCACTGAGTTAGAGAGCCCCAAACTCCACCCACAGAGCTGTCATCTATCACCCCAGCCTCTGTCCAGATGGGGAAATCAAGGCTTAAAATAGTGACCATCCCAGGTGACCTGGCACAGCTAGGCCTCTCCCCCACCCTGAGGCCACCCCGCCTGGCCATGCCACCACTGCTGGACCTGCCCAGCCAGTCCCCTGTCACTGCCCTGGTCGTGTGCACCCTAATTGAGGGCCTTGGGGCCCCAGATGAAAGGCTTGGGAGAGGCAGGGTGATTATCGGCTGTGTATGGTGATTCAAGCTGCCTGTCCTGAGCGTGCCCCCTGCCCAGTTCCTGCTGGCCCTGGCACCCAGGTACCCAGCTGCCTCCTCTATGGCCCGGCCTCTTCTTTCCACAGGACATCACAAACACTGAAGGCCCATGCTTCCGGGCAGGGCCCAGTAGGAGCGGCAAAGAAAGACAGACCTAGCTTCACAGACCCCTGGAGAGACCCTGAGCGTCTTGCCTCAACTCCCAGCTGGGGATAGGGTCTGAAAAAAAACAGGGCCTGGCTTTGTTTCACAAAGCCCAGAGTTCAAAGCCCATCTTCCTTTTTATGGTGCTAGGGATGAAATGAACCTAGGACCTTGAGAGTGACATCCTTAGCTCTATTTTACTTTGTGAGACAGGGACTTGCTAAGTTGCTAGCTTACTCAGGTAGGCTCAAGCTTACATCTTCCTGCCTCAGTCTCCCAGAGTGCTGATACTGCAGGTGTGCCACCGCTCGTCAGTACCCATCTCTGGACCGGCTGGGCTTGCTGGGCTTCAAAGAGCCTGTTTACCGCCGGGCCGAGTGACCTCACTTACAGCCCCTTCTCTGCAGTGGGCCTGACTACCCACCCTCTCTCATGGGTGCTGCACCCATCTAACAGGGCGGGATGACAAACTCATCGCTGCCCTTGCTGTTGTCACCTGCTTTGTGCGTCCCTGCCCCGCCACACTCACTGTCTTGGCCATCACGCCAGCGGGTCCCCTGCACGCGGCCGCTGGGGTCCACGCGCAGGAAGAAGTGGGTGGAGGAGAAGAGACGCCGCCAGCGCACATCGCCCTCCAGGTGTGGGTAGCTGCGTGATCTGCGCGGTGTGCTTGGAGTCCTCGAGGCGCCGGGCGCCCTAGCCAGCAGCAGCCAGGCCAGACCCAGCCAGAGGCGGCTGTGCATGGCCCGTGTGGCTGGCCGCGAGCTCTTGTCTCCCGCGTCGGCAGCTAGGTCCTGTGTGGTCGGGGCGGGGCGCCTATGGAGAGGGCGCAGCCAATTGGGAGCCGTGGGGCGGGGCCAGAGCGCGGGGGTGGGCCATGGAGGGCCAATAGGATTGCAGGGGAGGACAGGGGCGGGGCCATCATGCGGTTCCTAGTGACAGCAGTCCGCACGTTTGTTTGTTTATTGGGCTGAGAGCTACGAGTGAGGCGGGCTCCGACGCCTGGGTTGTGGAGAAGGGGGCGGGGCCAGTAGGAAGAGGAGAGTCAGAGCCCTAAGAGACAAACCAGAAAGACACAAAGAGGGACTGAGATGGGAGAGAGACACAGAGACCAGAGACAGAAGGAGGAGAGCAGAGAACAGACAGTGCGGGGCAGGGTAGTGCATGCCTGTTTCCTAGCACTTGGAAGGCAGGAGGATCATTGGGAGTGAAATCTTGTCTCAAAAAAAAAAAAAAAAAAAAAAAAAGCCAGCCAAATAACTTAGCGGACTAAAGCGCCTGCTTAAGCACAGTGCAGCTGCAGGGGTTTGATTCAAGGGTGCCATGCTGCACCGCCCCTTCGCCCCCGGGGCGCGCTGGGCGAGGTGATGCACACCTGTAATCTCAGCGCTGGGGAGGCTGAAAAAAGGAGAATCACTACGAATTCTATCTAAAAATAAGAAAGAAAGAAAGAAAGAAAGAAAGAAAGAAAGAAAGAAAGAAAGAAAGAAAGAAAGAAAGAGAAAAAAAGAAAAAGAAAGAAAGAACAGAGACAAGGAGAGACAAACAGATAAAGTCAGAAAAAGTTATGGGGACAAAGGCCGTGTTGGACATAAATGGCAAGCACTAGGACCTGGGTTCAATCCCTGGTACCACATGCCATTCCAGCCTCCAAAACCGGGTGTGGTGGCACATGCCTGTAATGCAGTACTGGAGAGGCTGAGACAGGAAGATCACTACGAGTCTAAGCTGTATAGTGAGACTCTGTACCAAATAAATAAATAAATAAATAATTTAAAAAAGAAAGAAGTCCTCAGTTCCACCAAAAAAGAAAAAAGAAAAAAAAAAATGAAGCCGGGCATAGTGGCACAGGCTTGTAACCCCAGCACTCGGGAGGCTGAGGCAGGAGGATTGTTGTGAGTTTGAGACCAGCCTGAGCTACAAAGTGAGCTTAAGGCCAGCCTGAACTACACAGTGAAACCCTGTCTCAAACAGACAAAAAGGGGCCGGGGAGATGGCTCAGTGGAATAAGCACTTCCCTGGCAAGTGCAAGGGCCTGAGATCAATACCTGGTTCCCCCCCCAAAAAAAAAATCAGAGATGTTAAGTTCTCCTGTTAAGATTGTGATATTGCTCATAAGATTTTTCAAGGCAATTAAAGTTTGTCTTGAGCCAGGCGTGGTGGGTGGCGCATGCCTGTAATCCCAA
>PVKA01031812.1:0-25911 GCA_004027165.1 Ctenomys sociabilis | reverse complement strand
AAGTTCTATAGTGTGCCTGGGGAGAGTCACATGAAGAGAAAACTTTCTCTCAGGCTCTCACAGAGAGCAATCTGGTCAAGCATTGGCCGTGACTCATCCACATGGATGACACAGACAAAGGAACTACAGAATAATGTGCAGGACTACAAGATAAACCCTGAGAAGACTTCAATGACCACATAGGAAATATAAAGTACATTTTTATACTTTTCTACTGGAAGGTTGAGACCAAGATAAAGCAAGACCCATATATCAAGAAATGTGTCTTTTGTATCTGATAATATCACTCAAGTCCCCTCCAGATTTATCCTGTTACCCTGTACCTTAGTTTACAGATCTTTTGTCAGGGTCAGGCATGTGAATGACTCACAGCCATTGCTTGACCAATTTCCTCTCTACGAAAGCCTGAGAGAAAGGTTTTCTCCATGTGACTCTCCTTAGGTACACTCTACATCATCAATCACGTTGCTCTTTGGCCCCATAATCTCCTTGATAAAATTTTGGTCAACAACTGAGTAACATGATGTTATAGGACAGGATCACTTATGTCCTGAGTCTACCTTCACATTGGCAAGTTTCAAAATGTTACTTGTTCTTGCAGCCCTTATATTTCTCTAAGTTTTGGTCTGTAAACCCTCCATCAGAGAAGCTTATTATTACCCTACTATATATGCCATTGGTTTAACTTCACTATCTGTCTGAATATTGAATATCTTAGGCATAACATGGAACAGGTATTTTCCATCAAGTATTGATATGTTAAACTTAAGTCCCTACAGAATACAGAGACAGAAAATTTTAAAAATGAAAAATAAAGAATACGAATAAACAATTACATATTTATACACAGAATTTTAGAAATATAACCATATAGAACATTGTAGCAGGACACTTCTGTGACATGATTTTTTTCTTTTATTTCTGTCTTTTTCTGTTTCATTTATTACCCATTAAAAACAAACAAACAAATACAATTTACTTTAAAGTCAGTATAGTAATAACTGGTATGTCATAAAAAGAAGTAAGTATTTAGAAGACAAGAATGTTAGGCATTCCAAGTGTGACCCTTCTATTACACATTGTTATCTTCAGTGCAGTTGCTTGCATCATAGGTATCAGCACGGATACTTAATCAGGGTGAGAGTCCTAGCAATTACCTGCTAGTTTCAAAAACCTGGTGATGTTTCTCAGCGTCAGCATATCTTGTTGATTCAGTTTTGGTAATTTGTACCTTTCTAGGAATCTGTCCATTTCATCTGTGTCTTCTATTCTGTGAGCGTAAAGATTCTCAAAGTAGCTATTTACAATCTTCTGAATTTCCACTTTGTCTCTGGTGATTTCGTTCCTCATTGCTTACATTTTGAATCTTTTCTTTCCTCTTTTTTGAAGAGGTTAATTAGGGGCTTATTGACTTTATTTAGTCTTTCAATGAACCAGCTTTTTATGTTGTTTATTCTTTGAAGAACTTTGTCTCAATTGAACTAATTTATTCTCTAATCAATCTATGATTTCTTCACATCTTTGGGCTCTAGATCTGTTTTGCTCTTCTTTTATCTAGATGTTGGTGGTGCAGCATTAGGTTGTTTATTTGATCCCATTGTTTTCTTAATGTGTGAATTCATAGCTATAAATTTCCCTCTGATAACTGCTGTCATCGTAGCAAATAAATTCCGATAATTTGTGGTTGAATTTTCATTGAATTGCAGATATTGTTTAATATCTTGTTTTGTTTCATATGTGACCCACTGATTGGTGAGTAGGGTGTTGTTCAATTTCCATGTGTTTAGGAGCTTTTCCTGGCTTCTTTTGTCATTTATTTCCAGTTTCATTGCACTGTGCTCAGATAATATGCATGGGTAATTTCTGTTTTCTTGCATATACCTGAGCGAGACCTATGGACTGTTAAGATTGTGGTATTGGATATTAGGTTTTTCATATTGATTAAGATTTGTCTCATACAGTTTGGTGCTCCCATGTTTGGTGCATGCATATTCATGAGTGTTACCTCTTTCTCTGGAATTTTTCCTGCAACCAGTATATAGTGGTTCCCTTTATTTCATTTAGTCATTCTTGCTTTGAAGTTGAGACTGTCTGAGAATGGGATTGGTACCAATGATTTGTTTTCTGATGTGTTGGGCTGTGTAGCGTTGTTTTCCATCCTTTGACTTTCAGCCTATGAATTACTTTATGAGTTCTTTTATACAGCATATTGTTGGATTTTTTTTTTCCTGATCCACCGTGCCAGTCTAATTCTCTTAATTGGTGAACTGAGTCCACTTACATTGATGGTTATAAATGAGATATGTTGACTTTCAATTGACATGTTATTTACCTGCTTTTGTTTACTCCATTTTGTTCTGTGTTTAACTGTTTGCCCTATTTATTGGTTTCCTTCTGTTCTTGTTGTTGGAGTTCTGATCATTTTGGTCCCTCTGTAGAACATCTTTCAGTAGTCTGTGTAGGTTTGGCTTTGTAATTACAAAATTTTTTAGTTGTTCTTTGTCATGGAATTATTTCAGTTTTCCATTAAACTTGAAAGAGAGTTTTGTAAGGTATAGTCATTTTGGCTGGAATTTGTTTTCATAGAGGACTTGAAGTACTCTGCTCCATGCTCTCCTTGCCTTCATGGTTTGTGAAGAGAAGCCGGCTGTAATTCTGATGGGTTTTCCTTTCAATGCGATCTGCTTCTTTTCTCTAGCGGCTTTCAGTTTATTATTTTTGTGCTGAATTTCTGGGATCTTGACTATTGTATGTCTCGGTGTGATTTTAATTAATTTGAAGTTATTTGGCATTCTGTGCGCTTTGGTTACCTGAAAGTCAGATTGATTCCTTATATTTGGGAAGTTTTCTGCTATTACTTCTGCCCATATTGTGTTTATATCATTTGTATTGACTCCTTCTTTCTCAGTGATGCCTATTAATCTCACATTGTTCATCTTGGCATTGTCTTGTAGGTAATGAATTATTTTTTCCTGCATGCTAGTTGTTTTTAAGAGATATCTCTTACCTTTTCACTGGTTGCATCAGCATCTTCAAGATCTGAAAATCTGTCCTCACATTCATTTAAAGGTTTTGCAGCCTTGTGTTTGGCATTTTAAGTTCACTATATCTCTTTTGAATCTGCTTCATGTGATCTATTTCTTTCATGTATTTCTCGTTCAAGCAATCTTCCATTTTTCCTATTTCCTCTATTTTTTAATCTACGTCTTCTCTAGAAGCAATTATTAATTGTTTTAGTGTCGAGTTTTTTTCAGATTGGTTGTCCTCCATATATTTCTGTGTTTGATTCTTTACTTCAGATGCTGCAGATTCAGAGATTTCTTTTTTCCTAATTGAGAAATTAATTCTGCTCTGAGTTCTCCATACCTTTCTTCTGTTGTTTATTTACTTCTGACATTCTTAGTTCATACATTTCAGCTGAACTAGTGTCCTCTGCACTTGTTCTGAGTGGGCTCGAGGCCTGAGATTGCATTTTGTGCCTTCTCTTTTTCATTACCTATTGCACTGACCTCTCACTTGTGGTGTAGAGGTTTGGTGCAGTTATAACCTTACTACCTATTAAAATTTGTGTGCAGATCTATTAAATTTAACTTTATCCAGTTATGCCTTGCTTAGGTCTAGCTGTTTTGTTTGGCTCCTTCCTGCTGTACCCCTTGGAAGTGAATCTGTTTTGCCCCTCTGGTGCAACAGTGAACCTCTTGTGCCCCTCTTTTGTGCCTTGGCCCATTGGGCACAGAGGAGCACAGAAGCTCTTCCACACACTAGCCAGGCCTGGGCTTGGGCTGGATCTGATGGTCCTGAGAGTGTCGCAGAAGTTCTTATTCACTCAGTAGGCTTTGTGGTGGGCTCTTTGGAGGCCCTCATGTCAGGGGCTGGCCTGGACTTGATCTGGGGAGATCGAACCAGTGCAGAGGAGCTCACCCCTACACTTATCAGGCCTGAGCTTAGGCTCGATGGCAGGGATGGAGATTTCTGAAAAGAACAGAGCAAAAAGAGTCCCTAGAACCCAGCAGAAGGACTCACTCGAGGGCTGGCCTACTAATTATTTTTGAAACGTTTTCAATGCTATTTTTCTCACAAAAATTATTAAAAAAATAAACATAGGTGTTCACATATCACTGAGGTGTGATGTTTTTCATTCGTTAGAAAAATACCACTGAGGGGAATTGTATGATTTAATGGGACTTCCAATGGAGATTTCTGAAGAATCTTCACTGTGGTTTTTATAGTGGTTGTACCAATACTCCCTCCAATAATAGAAAAGTGTTTTTTTTTTTTTTTTTTTTCTTAGAGACCCATCAATATTTGCATTGGCTGACTTTTTGGTAATTGTCATTCTTTCTGAAGTAAAATGGAATATCAGCGTTATTTTAATTTGCATTTCTCAAATGATCAATTATTTTGAACAGTTTTTCATATATTTATATGCCATTTGTGTTTCTTCCGCTAAAGAGTGTATATTCACCTCAGATGCCCATTTTTAGATTAGGTCTTTGGATTCTGGTGGTCTGACTATTTCTTAATTCTTTATATGTTCCAGATAAAAGTTTCTTATCTGATAAACAGTGTGTTAATTTTTTTCCTAGTTTCTGGGTCTTCTTTTTACTGTTAATAAACTTTTTGGAGATTTCACTTGTTGATTAGTTGAACAATATGATCTTATATTTTAATTTTTGTTTATGAACTCTATACATACCTCTGTGTCTTCAAGATTTGTACCTACTTTCTGTTTTAATATTTAAAAATTAATATGTGTTTACTAAAGTTTATTGCATGGTAATACATATGGTTCAAAATTTATTCTTTGGCATGTGGAAAAATATTTTTTCAGAACTATATGTTAAAGAAATGGTCTTCCAGTGAACATATTTGGCTCGTTGTCAAAAATAAGGTGGCTGAGTGTGTTTGTCATTGTGTTTACATCCTCTAATCTGTTCCATTTTGATTTGCAGGCATGTTTTGTTTGCTCATGTCATGCAAATTTAATCACACTAACTTTGTAGTAAAATTTCTAGTCTATGATTTTGATGCCTATTGCATTTCCTTTGTGTTTAAGGATTGCTTTTACTATAGTAGGTATGTTCTGGTTCCAGATTCCTAAGATGAATTATACTTAGTCATGCTGTGTAATCTTCTTGACTATTAGCTGCATTGTTTTCTAGCATTTTATTAAGGATTTCTGCATATGTTCATTAGGGAGATTGGGCTCTAGTTCTGTTTTTAATGGTCCACTCTGGTTTTGGTGTCTGAGTAATTCTTGGCTCAGGAATGAGTTTGGGAGACTTGCTTTTAATTCCATTGAAGAATTTGAGAAGAGTTAGGATTAAACTTCCTCTAAATTTCCTGTAGTATTCAGCTGTGAATTAGTGAGGCCCTATGATTTTTTTTGTAAAGTTTTTATTATATTTTCATTTTCTTTGACTACTATGAGGTTATTCAGAATTTGTATTTTCTTCATTCAGTTGTGGCAATTCATATGTATCTAGGAATCTGTCCATTTGTTCTGTTTTCCATCCTGTGAGAAAAAGATTTTCAAAGTAGGTACTGATGATTTTCTGAATTTCTATTAGATATCTATTTATTTT
Source organism: Ctenomys sociabilis (assembly GCA_004027165.1). Taxonomy (NCBI): domain Eukaryota; kingdom Metazoa; phylum Chordata; class Mammalia; order Rodentia; family Ctenomyidae; genus Ctenomys; species Ctenomys sociabilis. The sequence continues at coordinate 20,326 of PVKA01031812.1, read as the reverse complement.
GCTTTGTTCATGCCTTATTGCTTGAATTTGGGGATTTTCTTTCCTTTTTAAAATTAGGATGGCTAGGGGTTTATCAATTTTATTTATTCTTTCAAAGAACCACCTTTAATGAGGTTCTTTGAAATGATTCATTTATTATTTGTATAGTTTTCTTCATCTCCAATACATTAATTTCGATGCTTTGAAAATTCCTGCTTTCTCAGGACTTTGGGCTTTACTTTTTCTTAAGTATGATCTATGTGGTAATATATGACCTATTTTGCAGAACATGCCATGTGAAGCTGAAAGGAATATGTTGATCTTGTTGGGTGGAATACTTTCTAAATTTCTACTAAGTCCATTTCTTCAGCCATTTGATTTATTTCTGTTATTTCCTTGCTGATTTTTCACCTAGATGATCTATGTCTTTGGGACAATAAGGAGTTAAGGTCCCCCATTACAATAGTGTTATTGCTTATTAGATTTTTACATATGTGATAGAATTTGTCCTATGTAGCGTGGTGGTCCTACATTGAGTACATATGTACTCATGATTGTGATCTCTTCCTCCTGCATTTTTCCCATAATAAATCTTCTTCAACTCTTTTGATCATTCTTCATTTAAATTTCACATTGTTGACAACCAGAATAGTTAGCCTGCTTCTGTTCTGGATTCTGAACACATGAAGTATTATTTGCCATCCTTTTATATTCAGTCTATGAATTTCCTTGAGTTAAGTATGTTTCTTGTATACCATATATTGTTGAATTTTATTATTATTATTATTATTATTATTATTAATTATTATTATTATTATTCTTTTGGCAGAACCAGGGATTGTATTCAGGCTCTTGCACTTGCCAGGAAAACATTTAGTATACTGAGTCATTTCCCTGGCACTTGAATTTTATTTCTTGAACTAGTCTGCCAATCTGCTACCTTTGAATGGTGAGTTGAGGCCATTTACATTGACGGTTATAACTGAAATGAATTGGCTTATCTTTTCATGTTATTTTCCTTCTATAGATTCTCCAATTTCCTATTGTGTTTAATTGCATACTCTTCCTGGTGGTTCCTTTTATTGGTTTTCTTTAAGTGTGATTATATTTTTTTTTTCCTTTATAGAATATCTCTTTGTACTCCTTTGGGTTGGTTTGGTGGTCATAAATTTATTCACTTATTCTTTGTCATGGAAGTATTTTAATCAGTATATTTGAGAGGTAATTATGCTGGGTACATCAATCTGGGATGGAAGGTGTTTTCTTTTTGAGTCTGAAATACTTCACTCCAAGGTCTTCTTGATTTGATCATTTATGATGATAAACCTGTCATATTTCTTATGGCTTTGCGTTATAGATGATCTGTTTGTTCTCTAATAGCTATTAATACTCTGTTCTTTGGCTGAATTTCTGAGATTTGATTATTATGTGTCTGAATGGAAATTTATTTTGATTTTGAGTAGACTTTTATTTGCTTCACTTAACTGTATATCAGATTCTTTTGCTACATTCGGCAAATTTTTACATATTACTTCTACAAATATTCTTTATTTGTCAACACAAATGCCACATTGTAGTCATATGCATTGACTTTTATTGTTCCGTTGACAACTATAATCAGTCTTACATTGTTTTTGTTTGTATCATCTTGCAGGTGTAGAACTTTCATTTCTTGGTTTCTTGTCAGTGCCATTTTAAGAGATCTTTCCTTTCATTATCATTAGCTTCAATGCTGTCTTCAAGGTCTGAAAGTATTCAGTTTCTTTCAAGTTGTGCCAGCTTTCAAAATAATTCTCAATTGTCTGGGTATTTTTTTCAATCTGTTTCATTCATTCTAATTCTTTCCTACATTATTTGTTCAAAGTTTCCATCATTTTTTGGATTGTTTTTATTAATTTTATTAAGAAACAAATAGCAATGAGACAGATTCAAAACAGGTTAGTAGGACAGTTACAATAATTAATACAATGCATATTGTTGTCTTAGTGGTTATTCATAGTACAAGATGCATACATGATATTCTTTCCAAACACTATTAGTATAAATCTTTCTTCTCATTTAATTAAGAGAAGTTGCTATACATCTTTTCTATTTTGGACATATAGATACAAAATAGTTCTTCATTTGTATTCCCTTTTTGTTTAGTTTTCTCAGAGATGGGTATTCCCTTACCATTTAAATATTGTAGGTATGTGAATTCAGCGAAACAATCACGTATAGTACAGTAGTCCATAATAGTAGTTGGTTGTCCACAAGACTGGCAATGTCAGAAGTTTTTGACTTGAGCCTTGTACAGCTCAGCATATTAATATGGCTTTACTTTTTATACATAATGCTTAGTTTTTTAACATTTTTTTTCTATTTCTTTAACTATGTGGTCTTTATATGTGCTGAAAAATTATTTCAAGATTGACTTTTTCTTTATACCTGAGAGATTATTTCTGATCTGCTTTCTTCTATAGCTTAATGTACTTGTTCCTTTACTTAAGTCTCTATAACTTAAGAAATTTCAGGTGTGTGACTTTCAAGTCATTCTATGTCCTTGTCTCCTGGACTTGTCTATGGGAGTGAGGTACTGGAGGTTTGACATTGCCTTTCATTCCTTCATTTTGAGATTCGTGAGCTCCCAATGTTTCCCTGGGCTCAGAAGTGATGGTAAGAAGCTAAGGTGTAGGTGAGCAATGCTCCTGCAACGTGAATGGGGAGCAGAGTACATTCACCAAATCTCTGTCTGTGGTTGGTTCAGTATATCTTCTATGATGGTGAGTCAGGTACAAGCCACAGCAGTGCAAGTCTCCTCCAATAATGGTGATACAAGTTTGGGCTCTAGAAGGTTCCTGAAATGGGGTATAGGTTGCACCACTTGATAATGGGGGTGGGGGGTAGGATTCCCCAAGGCCACTTAGCTTTGTAGGGTTTAGCCTGCTTTCTTCAATGTTAGGGTGGCAGGTTGAAGTTCTTCAAGGGTCTTGTAATAACTTGGGGGCAGGGTAGGGTTCACTAAGTCTCCCACAACAGTAGCGGAGCACATTACAGCTCAGCAAGTCTCTAAAGATGCTGAAGTCATGGGGTAGGGCTCACTAGCGCCATGTAGCTGACACAGGCTCAGCCTGCCTTTTGCAAGCAATGCTTATCTTTAGTATAATTTCATGTAGTCAAAGCAAGAGGACAATTTTAACTTGACAAGCATTTAAAAATAAGGTACTTTGGTATATTGGTATACTTTGTCTTTTAGATAATATATTGATTAATAACAGCTGTGACATAGCCGCCTTTACATGATATATGATGGAATTAAATCTTGTTTAATATGATTTAGTTATAGACTGTGAATTTTTAAAATGGCTAGATGATTGAAGTTTCAATATCACCCTTAATATTTAAAATCACATGTAATTTGATTTAATGCATGACAGTCATAAAAATAAAATTATAGCAAGTATTTAGAATTGAAGGAATTCATGATTATATGATAAATACAGGAAAAGGTCATTCGTTTAGAAAATTGTATACCTGTGCTTAAACAAATGAATTCAAAGTGAAAGTATAGCCAAGGTGCTCTTTGATCCATTTTATAACTGTAAAAGCTTGCCTTACGGTATGTAAAAGATTAATAGATCAAACATATAATTTATTTTTTAAAAAATGGGAGAAATTTGCTCAAACTTTTAGTGCTCAGTGCAAACAAATTACTCTACAAGGGGAAAGTAATTAATTTTCAATTAAATAATAAATGCCAAGTTAAGGACCTGATGTATTACAAATAGAAACAGGATCATTTTTCTTTGAAGTTAGATAAGCATTCCAGATAAAAAAGTAGGATACAATGATTTTTCTATGTTATAATAGTAATCTCTACATTAATACATTTCATATTTAATATATGTGAAGATAAAAGAACTTCAAATCTCATAAGTTCCTTAGATTTTTTAAAGAGACAGGAAGATGAGTTTGTTCAGTTTTAGATATGCTATTCTACAGTACTGTGAGTAATTCAAGAGGCTTCATCATTCGTTGATATTGATTATTTTGACTGTATGCTGATTACATTTTTTATCTCTACAGTTTAAAAATGTGTTTTACTGGCCAGGGGATGGTTTAGTGGAATAAATGCTTCCCGGGCAAGTGCAAAGGCCTGAGTTCAATCCCTGGTTCCACACACACAAAAATATGTTTTACACAATAAATAATAAAACTGTTCTGAATTGATTCATAAATCAATCGTAATTTGTAAAATTCTCACATTGCTTCATGGTTCACTCTACAAACCAATGAATCTGGCTTTTCCTTGTTCTTTCACCAAAGGAGGCAGTGCCCACTATTTGAGAACAATTTGATTTTCAAAGTCATAAATTTTAAATTCACTGAAATTTTATAAATGGAAATAACATTATACTGATATCTGTGTCATATATAATAGAATTGAAATACAGCAAAATTATAAATTAGGTGAATTTCTTTAGTTGCCTGCGATGGCCTCATTTACTAACTGCTTCTTCTTTTCTAGTAACCATCTAAAGTTCATGTCCCACTTCTACTTTAATTGGAAAAACTGACTGATTCTAGAACTAATACCCCATAAAAAATAATCCGTAAAATAATTTTATTATAAATTAATATACATTATTATTTGAATAATGCACTTTAACAGGTGAAAAATTTCCAAAATGTATCACTTGCAGTTCTAATTAGACTGTATTGCATAAAGTAGATTAGACAAGACAAGCAGTTAAAGAGAAACACCCATTATGTCATTAGTATAGGTAAGGTAAGTGCATATGTAAGAATTATCAAAGTGCATTCAAAACACATAAGCCTCTGTGTGGTAGAGCAATGATTTTCATTATTTATCACCAGAAACAAAGCTTATATAATCTTGAAAAATAATAATATGTACTACCATGTGATTTCAAACTTAAAATCAAAGTAAGCTTTTAAAAAGATTCCTACCATGTTATATTACAACAATTTCATTCCTTGAAGCCTGAGGAAACTGTTTTATAGAATGCTTAACTTTGTCAGAGCCAGGTTAATTTGAATTGGATTTAGTGACTCTTTTGTTGCTACCCTGAGCAGTTAAAACATTTTAGTATGTCTCCTATTGATTTTTGTTCCATTTAAGCATCTCAGTTCAAAATGTTTTCCAATATAAATATTACTTGATAAGGAAAAGAGCAAATTGCCTAAGCAGTCCTATTATGGAACCAAGAACTGAGTAGAGAATGTTAAAATTATATGCATACAATGGATGTCATCACAATCAATGGTATTGTTAATGAGAATGAACTTATAACATAGTCACTACAAGAAAAGAATTATCTCCCCATGATTATCATACAGAATAGATAATTAAAGATAGGCGGACTGTCAGCATCTGTGAAATGAAATTTCAAACTTTATAATGGAATTAATGCTTTTGAAGTTATAAATACTGAAATGTGCCTCTGCATCTTTTAATTCAGTTTTTGACAAACTGTAAAGTTGGTATTGCATACAAACACTGTAGGGTGAGGAGTTGCAATTTCTTTATTTTTTTCTCATGCACATCTTTGAGCCATAAAGTCCCTATCTCATGGAAGATAATTGTCTATAATTTTATTCCAGCATGACGAGAGGGAAATAAAAATATTTCACACCTGTATAACACCCTCTACAAAATTTGTTAATTGTATAGATCATACAAAGTTTGGTGGAATTAGCCCATCTTATCTATTGTCTATGCGTATAGCTCAGAGTTAGATGTGTATACTCTTGGATTTAGTATATCAGAGATATACTGCGCTGACTTCTCTGCAACTTAGGCACTTCCTTGTCCAACAAGGTGAGGATGGAGTAGTCTATCTCCTTTTGTAGAGACAAAAAATACAGTTCATGTGTTTTGAACACTTGACATAGTTGTTTCTCACAAATATTAGGTTGCAAATTTTGTTTCTCTGCCCCAGTAGACTTATATGGTCCCATTTGCTTCTTTATACTTTATAGCTATATATTGCTAATACTATAAATTCAGAAAGTTACCCTAAAAAGTCTACTTGTAATAACATTCAATTTTAAAACTCCTTTCTAATCCAATAACTCTGCATCTTTTAATGCATTTAATCACAATGAAAATCAGCAAGTAACAAAAAGGGCAAAATAAATATCAAAGTAATGTCCACTTTATATATGATTAAAAGGGTATACACTATGGAGATTAAGTGTTATAACAGGAAACATGATGTACTTAACTTTCTGAGAAAATAGTGATATACAGTCTATGAGTACTCCAATTTAAATTGTATGGCAAAAGATGAAACTAATCTGAGTAAAAATAATTTCCATCAATTTTGTCTTCTGACCTTTGACATGAAATTTTAGATCAGTTAGTTAATAAAGACTATCTTCTCAAATTAGAAAATGAAATGAAACAAGGTGACTCATGTGAGAATTTACTCCATGCTGTATATCTTAATAACATTATCTAAACAATATAACAATAACTTCTCACTCAAAGTAGAAGTGCAATATGTAGTTACTTCAGGGTATAGAAGCAGTTACATCACCAGTACTGCATGTCACACATCCAAGATGGCAAACAAAACCCAGACTTAGGACCAGCCCATGGAGGAAGCAGAGGAGGTGAAGACATAAGACTTCCTGGAAGAAATTATCTAATTGACATCTCTGATTATCAACATTTTCTATGCAAAGTAATTTTCCTAAGGGAGCTGATTTACAATTCATCCAATGCTCTGGACCAAATCAGAAATGAAAGCCTGAGAGATCCCAATAAGCTTTTTTTTTTTTTTGTCTTTTTGAGACAGGGTCTCACTATGCAGTTCAGGCTGGCCTTAAGCTCACTTTGTAGCTCAGGCTGGTCTCGAACTCACAACAATCCTTCTGCCTCAGCCTCAGCCTCCCGAGTGCTGGGATTACAGGCATGCGCCACCATGCCCGGCTTCCAATAAGCTTAACTCTGGCAGAGAGCTGCATATTAACCTCATTCTGAACAAGTAAGGTCACACCCCACCATCATGGGTACTGGGATTGCAATGATCAAGGCCAACCTGATCAATAACCTCAGCACCATAGCCAAATCAGAAACCAAGGCCTTCATGGTGGCTTTTTAGTCAGGTGCTGACATCTCCATGATTGGCCAGTTTGATATGGGATTCTACTCTGCCTACATGGTTGCTGAGAAGGTGATTGTGGTTACCAAGCATAACAATGATGAGCAGTATGCTTGGGAGTCATCAGCAAGAGAGTCCTTTACTGTGAGAACAGACAGGGGTGAAACTACGGGCTGAAGAGCAAAGGTTATCCTGCATCTGGAAGAAGACCAAACTGAGTCCTTGATAGAAAGAAGAATAAAAGAGTTTATGAAGAAACATTCATAGTTCATTGGTTATCTCATTGCTGTTTTCATGGAGAAGGAATAAGACAGAGAAGTGAGTGATGCTGAGGCTGAAAGAAAGGAGGACATTGGGGTTGGGGACATGGCTCAATAGAATAAGCATTTCCCTGGCAAGAGCAAGGGCCTGAGTTGAATCCCTGGTTCTGCCAGAAACAAAAGGAAGACAAAAAGGAAGACAATGTAAAATAAGAAAAGGAGTCTGTCAACCAGCCTGAAATAGAAGACACTGTTTTTGATTAAGAAGAAGAATAGAACAGTGGCAACGATGAAAAGAAGCAGATTAAGGGGAAGTATATTGACCAAAAAGAATTGAACAAAACTAAGCCCATCTGAAACAGAAATCCTGATGTTATTAGTTATGAGGAGTATGGGGTGCTGTACATGAATCTGACCAATAAATAGAAGGATCACCTCGTGATGAAGGGTTTTTCTGCTGAAAGACAGGTGAAATTCAGGCTCTTTTTTTGCCCCATGATGAGCTCTTTTTGACATATTTGGGAACAGAATGAAGAACACCAAGTTATATGCTGCAGAGTTTTCATCATGGACAACTATGAGGAGCTGATTAACAAAGATCTGAATTTCATTAGTGGGTTGGTGGACTCTGAGGATCTCCCCCTAAATTCTTCTCAAGAAATGTTACCACAAAGCAACATTTTGAAAGTTATCAGAAAGAATTTGGTAAAAAAATAAAATGTGCTTTGAATTGTTTACTGAAGTGCTAGAGGATAAAGAGAACTGCAAGAACTTCTATAAGCAGTTTTCTAAGAATATAACACTTAGGATACATGTTCTCAGAATCAGAAGAAGCTTTCAGAACTTGTAGGCTACTACACATATGCTTGTGGGGATCGACTTGTTTCTGTCAACGACTATTGTGCCAGGATGAAGTAGAACCAGAAGCATATCTATTACAGCACAAGTGAAACCAAGAACCAAGTAGATAATTCAGCTTTTGTGGAATGGTTTCAGAAACATGGCTTAGAAGTGCTCTACATGATTGCATGCATTGATGAGTACTGTGTCCAGAAGCTAAAGTAATTTGAGGGGAAAACTTTAGTATCAGTTACTAAAGAGGCCATGAAACTTCCAGAAGATGAGAAGAAAGAAAAACAGGAAGAAAAAAAGACAAAGTTTGAAAACCTGTGCAAGATCGTGAAAGGCATGTTGGAGAAAAAGTTTCAATAGTTTTTTGTGTCAAACCAATTAGTGATGTAGCCATGGTGTATCATCACAAGCACATAGATCTGGACAGTGAACATGGAAAGAATCATGAAAGCCCAACTCCTACAAGACAACTCAATGATGGGTCACATGGCAACAAAGAAGAAACTGGAGATAAACCCTAACCACTCCATTATCAAGATCTTGAGGCAAAAAGCCAAGACTAATGATAAAGACAAGACTGAAGAATCTCATCATCTTGTTCTATGAAATTGCACACTTCTGGCCTCAGCTTGGAAGACCTGCAGACACACATGATTAGGACTTAGAGGATGCTCAAGCTGGGTTGAGGTATTGATGAGGATGATGTAACCAACAATATCACTGTTTTTGTCAATGAAGAGATGCTGCCCCTTGAAAGAGATGATGACACTTCCCACATGGAAGAAGTCTACTGAGCTCAGCTCAAAGAATCTCTAATGCATGCTCAGTGTTTTAACCTTCTAATATATCTTTTGATGATTTTTTAAATATATATTGCATGATAACTGCTTAAGGGGAACATAAGATTTCCTTATATTTTAAGTGATACTGTGATACTTTAGGCCCTAAAGTGAGCTAGCAGTGCTTTCTCTAGTTTCACCTGGATTTATTTTAACAGCTTAGATGTTTATGGTAAGACGTAACTTACTTTTGATTTTTGTGAGGTTTGAAGTGCTTAGTTACCAAGCCAAATTCCTTAGTAGACCAAATTTTGTGTCTCTGAAGTGCTGAGATATTCTGATATTGAAAAGCATATTTGTCAAAGTAGCATGAGTTTTCTGATAGGATCTTTTTAAAAAAAAACTTTTCCCAATACTTTCAATTCTGCATATCCTAGGCCTCTAGAAGTATGTTATACTGAAAACTTGATGAAGCTGCACAGGACCTCTTTTCCACAGAAAAGTTCTCTTTAGAGGGAGAAACTGAACATCCCGGGGATACTGCAGAACTGTTTCAAAAACCATTCCAAGCAAGGCCTGTGAATGGAAATGGGTGTGCAGGACATATTCTGCTTTAAGAGGTAATAAATACAAATAATTTAAAAAATAAAGAAGCAATGCAATATATGTTGTCTAAATTGTCAAAAGTGACTCATTATTGCTATGACTGCTGTTTTGAAATTCTAGTTCTAATGAATAAAAACATACATTATTGGAGAGAGAAAATAGTACTTACTTAAAGAGAAATGTAAAACAAAAAAGTGATACATTTTACTTTTACAGTATTCAATACATTATTTGAAATGTTTATTAAAACTGAAAATTAATATGATTTAATTGTTTACAAATGGAAAATATTGAGACAGTTGTTTTACTTTGATTTGAATAGCATTAAATTAAACATAACTTCAACTTCTTGCATGGGAGTAGAAATTATATGACCTTTTAATCATTGCTGAAATTTCTTCTAAAAGAACACCCTAAGGTAGAAATAGCAAGTACTCCTCTATGAAAGCATGTGTGGATTTTCTTTGTTTAACTTGGTCCATTGTTAATCAGCTATTCTTGGTTTGAAAATCTGTAATGTATATATTATTGTATGTTGCCCTGATTCGTTTTGTTTCTAATATTTTTCTTGCTGTGTTTTTACTTTTCAAAATTAAATTATATTAAATGAATTTAAACATAAACAGTTAAAATGACAAGAAAAAAGAATGGAATAGTAATTTCTACTGATATGATTTTACCACACTTTAACACCAGTGACTTTCAGATTCATGTGCCACTAAATTTGAGGCTAAATATCTGTACCTACTTGGAGGTTAGCTGAAATTTAGTATTATGTTTAACTAGACCATGTAGGTTTGATAAAATGAGCTTAGAAGCTCAATCTCACGAGAAAAATACCTCAAATTTCGAGATTGTATAGTTTAATTCTTAGCTTATATCCTGTAGGAACTCCCTGCATTATAAAATTCATCTTGGTTTTCTAGAACTGTATGTTTAGAAAGTACGTTTTATGTACATATCATAACCTTACCTAAAGTTAATATTAACTAATTATTAGTTAGCCATTTAAGAGTCTATGTTTGGGGAGGGGCATGTTCCCATTTTTCTAGGGAGATTTTGACTGTCACTATGTCTAACTGAAATGATAAGAAAAATTCTGTATAACAATCAGATGAGGCCTGGAGAGTTAGCTCAGTGACATAAACGTCTACCTCATAGGTGCAAGGTCCTGAGTTTGATCTATGGTACCACAAAACACACACACATACACACACACACATAGACACACACACAATTAACAACTGAATTCATAGCAGAAGCATTTGTTAAGTGCCTATGTTAAATGCCTCAATATAAGGTATAAAGTATAAGGTATGAAAATTTAAGCTATAATATAACATATAAAATATACCTATATATTTTATATTGTTTACTTCGTTATGGGAGCAGCAAAGAAAAGAATTAAGCCGGACCTGTAAATTTTCCAGTTCATTGAATCACTACCTATTAGTCATTACTGATCCCTCTTTTGTTGTCTTTTCCAACAGTTCCAAACATCTACTTTTCTCAGCCTCTATCACTTACCAGAACAAAATAAATGCAAATTTCATGTAAAAGAAAAACAGACCTGTAAATTCAAAAGAAAGAAATGAAACACTGGAATGGGATAACTGTGGCTGTGTGCTTGAGATCTCCCTTGCTACCATTTATTATCATCCTTTATATCTATTTTGTCCTTTTCACTTTCTTCCATGGATGTAAAAATGTAGCTTTTTGCTTCTTAATTGGAAGAAAACCAGACTAAATAAGCATCATCTTATTTCTTCCCAGCTCCTAGGGATCCTTAAGAAAACATCACCACAACAACAACAAAAAATTCTGAACTCCTTTTCGTAATAGTACAATATTTTTCCTGTTCCCTGAGATTTCAGCAAGTATCCTTTAATTTCAGAAAGTGTTTCCATTTTTGTTCCCTAAAATAGTGTTTCTGGCTACCATGTGAATTACATGTTCCACCAAAGCTACACTTAAAAGAGCGCTTGCAAGGTTTGGGATGGAGGATAGGCAGGTGCATAGCATTCCATAATTACAGAATGCTATTCTTTGAATTTGACTGGCCTTTCTTTCATTCATGACAACAGGAGCCATTTTAGCTGTGTTATGCCATTCCATTAACAAGTCACATTTCCACTACCCAAAGGAAAATGAAGAACTGAAGAATTCAATTACACATATAGTCCAGACTATTTTTTCTACCTTTTTTCTAACAGTGCCCAAATATTTCTTCCTTTGTCTTTTGACTAAATAGCAAATGAAGATTAAATATATCTTTATAGTATAAATAACTTTGTTTCCAAAGACAACTATATTGTCTTTGTTACAGCCAGGTTTAAAATATGAAATAAATCTATGCGATGGAGTATATCTAAAATAATATGTTATTAAAATATAATGCTATTATATTTAGTATATTGTTTGAACCTGATGCGCCACAAGGTTTGGAGAGCTGTGACTTACTTTATTGCCATTTTGTTTCTGTGAAAAAGAGGGGGTACTACACAGTTCTTGTTTCTGTCTCGTGGTAGTGATAAAGGAAATTTTCACTGACCTCCTCTGTACTTGTTTCAAGATTTTTTTCTTATTCAGTTTAGACTGCAAAATACTGTCATTAAGTGTTGATGAGGATCTCCACTAGGTGTTTGAAACTAGCAGTTAATTGGCAGGATTCTCACCCTGACTAACTATATAGGCTGATACCTGTGAATCAAGCAACTGCATTGAGGATTGCAATGTGTAATACTAGGGGCAGGCTTGAAATGCCTGCAATTCTGGTCTTCTTAGTGGGTACTGCTTATAATGTCATATCAATTACTGCTATACTGTCTCTCAAGTAAGTTTTTGTTTTTTTAAAAAAAGGCAATGAAAGAAAACAAGAGACAAGAAAAAATGTTGATGAGATATTGGGTAAAACCTCTAGCCATGTTTTTCTGTTTTTTGATTTTGCTTTTTACATATCATTTGAACTGATTTGTTTCAGACAGTTAGAAATTTAAAAAGTTGGTATATTTTTGCTTCATGCCACCCACCATGGTGATGGCTGATAATGTGTCTCCCCTGCCCCAATTCATTTACACTCACGTGTAACTTCTCAGACTTGATGGTTCTGAGTCACACTGAGTCCAGCTTTTTTATTATTTTACTTTTGTTTTATTGAACTACAAATATTGATGAGACAGTTTTAAGATACCTTGAAAAGATGGATTTCATAGATTAATACATTGCGAACTGTTTTCATAATGTTTTGGTATCACAGAAGGTGCATACATATTATACTTACAGACATTATTATACCATATGTCTCTTATCAGTAAATTAAGAGACTGTAGCTGTTTGCATATCTTACTTTTTATACCTGAATTACATAAAAGATTCAATTATTAATACTGTCTATCTTGTTATTTTCCTAGCGGTTGTCCATAGTACTAGAAACTGACATAATATCCTGTCCAACCACCATTAGTGCAAATCTTGCCTCTCATAGAATTATGTAAAAGCACAGGGTTATCTATCCCAACTGTACTGTCTATACACATACATTATGCTTCTTCATTTCTATGCCCCTTCCTTTATCTACAACTATCAGAGATGGGCACTCCACTGTCATTCAACTAACTTAGGGGCTTGAACTCGACAACACAATCCAACAAAGTCCAGCATTCCACAACAATAGTAAGTTATCCGACGATGTGGTCGACCAAAGCCACTTACAGCTCAATTTAATATTATGGCCTCGCGATGTATACTTCATTTTTATACTTCTCTGCTGGATAGTTAAGACCTAGATAGAGCAAGACTTATATACCAACACATGTACTTTATATTTCTTATGAGGTCAGTGAAGTCCCCTCAGGGATTTTTTTGTAGTCCTGTACCTTATTCTGTAGATCCTTTGTCTGTGTCATCCATGTGGATGAGTCACAGCCAATGCTTGACCAGTTTGCTCTCTGTGAGAGCCTGAGAGAAAGTTTTCTCTTCATGTGACTCTCCCCAGGCACACTATAGAACTTCGATCTCTTTCCTCTGTGGCTCCATAATCTCCTTGTTCAGAAAATTTGGAGCTCATGTGAGTTTCATGATGTTGCAGTACAGGTTCTCCTATGTCCTGAGTCTTCACTGAACTTGAAAGGCTAGGTCCACAATGTTGGCTGGCCTTGTGGCTCTTCTATTTCTCCAACTTTGATCTGTGAATTTGGGTTGTTAACCATCCAGAAGAAAAGATGATTAGTATCCTGCAGTATATGCCATTCACCTTGTCTTATCAGACTCAATTGATTTTAGTTGTTGTTGTGTGTTTCCTTTTGTACTTCTGCTTTTCATTTCTCATACTAGGGAGACTATATGATATTTACACATGTGTGTCTGGTTTATTTCACCTATGAGTATATGTTCAAGTGGCATCCACTTCAATACAAATCCTTCAAACTTATCATTCTTAATAGCTGAGTAATACTTCATTATATAGAAATACCACATCTTCTTCAACCATTCCTCATGTGATGGACATCTTGGTTGGTTCCAAGATTTTGCTATTACACATTGCGCTGCTATAAACATAGGTACACATATATCCCTATGATACAATGTTTTCAGTTCCTTTGGGAAAATTCCCAGTAGGGGGATAGCCGGCTTGAATAGGATTTCTAGTCCTATCCTTCTGAGGAGTCTCCACACTGACCTGCACAATGGTTGTACCAGTCTACATTCCCACCAGCAGTGGAGGGAATAATGTACTTCACAAGCACAAAGAAATACCCCAAGCCCATATAAGCAATCTCCGTATGGGGGAAAAGGACAAGAAGTCCCATTTGACAGCATTTTGGAATCCACACAATTCTCACAGGTTGCTCCCTCTACTGCTAGTCACAACACTGTTTTTTGCTAAGATGTGTAAAGACTGCCATCTTTATGATTCTACAATATCCATCTTTTCATAGATGGATATCTTTTTGCAGGAAACTCAGACTTACTTCCTCCTCACTTGTCTTAAAGAATTGCTGCACTAGCCTATCCATATCTATCTAAGTGAAAGAGTAAAAAGTAGTTTGCCATGGCCCAGTGCCGTACAGTAGGTAAAGCTCTGTTTCTAAACCTCGTTTCTGCCTCTAACAAAGAGGATCTTGGAAAAGAATCTGCAAGTCAGTATCTTCACTGACAAAACTTAGATAATAATGCCCGCCCTCCTAGGCAGAATAAAATAAATGCAAAACCATTTTAATGTGAAGCACAATGAATTTGTAGTCTTCTGACAGTAAATACAAATAATTTTAATAGATATTGGGAAATTTTCCTTTTCACAATGTAGTCTTCAAATGCTCGTTGTGAAATCAAAGTTGTTTTATTTTATTTATTTTACAGAAGTTTGCCATTTATTTTGGACACAACTGACTATAATTAACAGCTAGAGTATTTTGAGATGTTGTACCTCAGTGAACAGACTATCAAGCCAGTCACCCTCACCTCTGTTTTTCCTTACTCCTGGCAGCTGAGAAGAGAATAGCTCATGCTTCCTCTAAAATGTAGAGGGAAACAGCCATCTTTAAATTTCCCATGGTTAGCTCAAAAAATTCCATACTTAATGTGCTTTGCTGTGTCATCTGAATGTATTTGGAGTGCTCCTCCAAATCTTTCCACTCAGTGGGTTGAATAGGAGAGACATACTATGAGGTAAATCTTCACTCATATCTGCAGTCACTCTTCAATCAATTTACTAGAACCAGGTTTCTGTACCACTCACAATGATGGTACGAGATAGCACTGGTTCTACCATGTCCCATTTGCTAAACATCATGTCCATGGCTTAGAGATATGGCTTCAGTTTATTCTTCAAGTTTGGCATTATGGTACTTTTAAGATGTTGAAATGGAGGCTTAGAGAAATAATACGGCATGCTTAATGAGATTAAATTGTAAGTCACCTGAAAAAAAAATAAATAAAAAGTTGTCTTACTTTTAACCAGAAATTTCCAAGGTCACTTAAAACAATTCCTCACAAGGTTTAGGATGTGTTTGTGCCTACCTGACCAGGTGAATATGTAAACATTTCAGTCATTGCTCATGAGAATAAATCACCTTGCTTAGTAGATGCTTGGGAAAGAAATGTGAATTGAATGACAGATTGTTAGCTGTAGCTATCTCAGGGCTTAGTGAAAACCCTCCATCTTTTGTGATGCAAATAGTAACTTATTTCTTCCCAACCCACAAGGATTTAGCTTTCTTCTAAGGTGAGGGAACTCATTTAACCTGCCCTTATGATTTTTTACAAAATTCCTACTTACAACAGTGTCTTAATGTGTTGTGTCAGAGTAACTGCTGGTGTGATCCTCTTGATATCAGGGTCTATGAAGCACAATGGCTAATGAAGCAGGCCTTGCTAGTGCCTTGGGAGAAAGTTAAGAGACTGACTGTACCATCAGGGCCTAGATCCAAACTCATAATAAATGAAACAGTGCCACCTTTTGGTCATAAACTAGGAGCACAAATTTGAATAGGATTCTGCAAGTCATTGTGGTTATTTCAAACTCTGTCACTGATATGGTAGTCAGGAAATCTGCAAATAATGGTAAAAGATTTACTTTTCTCTTTACTTTCTACCTTTTCTTCCATTGTGGAAGCATCTATACTTCAATTGTACATATTTCATACAATAACATTGTTCCATGGGAAACTGAATTATGTTACATTCTAGTTATGTTTTACACAGGAATGAATTGCATGAGCATTAGGCAGATAATATGAAGGATACCATGGTTATCCTTTTACATATGGCAATTTCTTTTATACAATGACAGTTAATCTAAAGCAGTGTTTTTGAAAAACTTTGAAATTCTTAATAGAGCATTGCAGTATTTGTTTACAGTTGTATATTAGATCCTGATTACAACTAAAAATATTTAAATATTTGGTGTCTACTTAGGTTTTTTCATAAACCAATAAAATACTAACTAATTGTAGTATAAAAATATTAATACACTGAATTTAATTATTCTGTTGTCATTCATAATACACTTTATTCTGTACAACAGTTTTAGGTTCACAGCAAAGTTCAGAAGAGGGTAGAAATTTCCAACATTTTATCCTCCGTCTCTACATTTCAGTTACCACGTGCAAGCATTCACAACTCCAAGCAGAATGCTATTTTTGTTACAATTAATGAGCCCACAATGGCATATGCTTATCACTCAAAGTCCATAGTTTTCATTAAGTCTGTTTTTGGTGTGGGGTTTGACAAATGTATGATAATGTGTATCTACCATTATAGTACCTGTTTTTACCTTTTAAAACAAAGTGGCAAATTACAAAAAAGCAAAATTATTTAATCTATTATGGATGAATAGAAAATCTCAGAGTAAACTCTGTCAGGTGACTTTAGATTATTAACTCCATTTCCAGTACCTTCTACTGGTTAAGTCTAATGGTGACTGATGCCAAGAATATGCAAGACTTGAATTCTAGAATTCTAGAAGAAGAATAAAATGGTATTCCCTGGTTATTTAATGGGAGTCAAAAATTATTTTATTAAAATTAATAATCCTAAAAGAATATTGCAACACTAATTTTAATTACCTACTTCTGAAAAAATTCTTGCCAGTCATGTCAATTTTCACTGTATAAGATGTATCCCCATGTATATTAAAAATATTTTCTAGCTTTATTAAATGATACATTTATTAGGAGAATTATTAGAAACAGTTTTTCTCAGTCTGAAGTGCAAATTCAAGCATTTCAGCAAAATCTGTAAAAAAATATTATTGAACTCTTGAGCCTCTCCAGAAGCAAATATGATTGCTTATTAAACTAGACATAAGATAACACTTTTCAAACTGAGAGAAAATGAAGACAGTGTCTGGGGTAACCAAGAAGTTACCTAAAGGCCACTAGCAAAATGTTATGGCATCTATAGTATTCATACATTCACTCTTGAACTGGTTTTTGGAGCTTTGCCACACATTTGATATTTTGATGCTATCCTTTCAGATCAAGTTTGGAAAGATGCATGCTACTTACTATTCTTATCTCTAATAATCAGTTTTTTCTTTTATTTAGGCTTTTTTTTTTTTTCTGGTACAGGGTCTCACTATGCAGCCCACATTCATAGTGATCACAGTGATCGTCCTGCTTTCTGCCTTCTTAGCGCTGGGATTACAGGTGCACGCCACCACACCCGGACTGCATCACCGGCTCAGTGCACCCGAGGGGGAGAGGCTGGCCTGGCATGCAGAACCGGGGATCCAATCCTGGTCCCTGCGCTTATCTAAGCAAGCACTTAGTCCGCTGAGCTATACCGCTGGTCCTTAATTAGTTCTTTCTAATCCAATGTTTCCCATTGTGTTTTGACTGCTAGAAATCAGGAACTTTCACTCCCATATATTAGTAAATATCACAGTTATCTAAAAGTATGTACTTTTTTCTAGATCTTGGTGACATCTGTTTTCTCAGTTTTGATATTTTGAATTATATCATATTTCATTTTAATAGTGTTATAATCATCTTGAAGTGTTGTAGACTGAGTGATCTAAACAACAGAAACCTATTTCCCATAGTTCTGGAGGCTGAGATGTCCATCCTGGTTTGTAAGCAGTAACTATCTTACTTAATGCTCACATGATCCCTTTATGCTTATGCCAAGGAAGGGGTCAAGTGCTCTGTCTTACACGAATATTAATTGCATCATTCATGCTATTCTTGTATGACATCTAATCCTATAGGCAATCATAGTGGGAATCAGTGTTTCAACATATGAATTTTGAGTGACATAAACATGCTATGTTGATTACTTTTTCAAATTCCCTGAAAAATAAATAATGCATTATATAAACATCTACAAAATATATATTAAATATGTAGGATACTATATTAAGCACTTGAGAAGATAGAAATATATTTAAAATAATGACTCTACCTTTGGAGAGCTTATATTTGACATTTAAGCTAAACCAAGTAAGTAGTGTTCGGTTGCTTTATGAATTAACCTTTTTAAAACTGACATTTTCAAAAAATAAATAACATCCATAATATTAAAACCAATGAAACATTTGAAATGAAAGTATTATCCTTTATATGTATAAAATGTGTTACACTTATTACATGTAGATATGGAAATGTTCTTATTGTTGCAGAAAGCTAAATATATTAAAATTTTATTGCTTCCACAGTGATTGAAAATATTACTATATTATCTTTATGCAGTGGTGATAAATTGTTATATTTGACATTCTTATGCATAGACATGTCAAAGGTAATAAATTTTTAATCTTGTGAAAATGTGACCAATGGTAGAAAGTAGAAAAATGAAACATAACCTTCAGGTTTTAGAGACTATATTACTTATATTTTGTTCTTAAATATCTTGATGTATTTCTTTTCCTTACAGAAAAGCCTACTTCAATGCTTCTTTTAAAGTTATATTTACCGTTTTCTAATACATTACAAATGAAGAGAATGTCCTTTCCGCAAACGTATATCAAGAACTTGCTGTTTCATCAGCATTGTCAAGCCCATTCAGTACTACAAACCTATGTCACAAGCACTTGATAGACGTTTAGAATTACTTTGCCCATTTAACTGATCTAAGCTGTGAAGAGACAAAAATGTCACACTAACACAAACCAGGTTTTTTCTATTTTAATCTATTTTCTCTTCTTGAGAAATGGCTTCTGCCAACTTGGTATAGATTTATGGAGCCATAAAATACGTGCCTGCTAATATGATTCATACTATAGGTTCGGTGCATGCTTAAAGATCTACACAGTTTTCTGATTTCAAATAACTACTGACCAAAAGAGAGCTCTTTCTTGAACTATGCATCCTTAACCAACACATAGTAAAAGAAAATATAACTTTATAGCCACTGATACGTTAATTTGTCAGATTTTATATATTTCAAACCTAAAATGGCCTCAGAAAATACAGCAAAAGAGGAAAAAAAAACTTGAGAGAATGCTATCAGTAGCAGGGGTTCACTAATTGATGCACACAGCCTGAATCTGAGTAGGTGGTTTTTAAATATAAAATTATCATATGTAAAGAAGGAGCACAATAAGAAATAAAATTTAAACCAGTTTTAAAGGATCAACTATAAAATTACTAATGAAAGATTGTTTTCTGTTTCTTCTTTCATTCAAACCTTACTCTTCCATTGTTTATTTTTCATGTTGAGGTTATACAATTTATTTTAATACATCAAAATGAATAAATTGATTTAAACATTAAGGAGATAGAAAACACACAACTGGCTTTCTCTGTAAAATTTCTGGGAAATACTGAATAGGAGTTATTTTAAAAGTCATGGTATTTCTGCTTTTTGCTTGTTATACTAGAGAGACTATACAATATTTACACATGTGTGTCTGGTTTATTTCACTTATGAGTATATGTTCAAGTGGCATCCACTTCAGTATAAATGCTTCAAACTTATCATTCTTAATAGAGACTCAGGTGAGCTCCAAATTTTCTGAGCAAGGAGATTGTGGAGCCACAGAGGAAAGAGATTGAAGTTCTATAGTGTGCCTGGGGAGAGTCACATGAAGAGAAAACTTTCTCGCAGGCTCTCACAGAGAGCATTCTGGTCAAGCATTGGCCGTGACTCATCCACATGGATGACACAGACAAAGGAACTACAGAATAATGTACAGGACTACAAGATAAACCCTGAGAAGACTTCAATGACCACATAGGAAATATAAAGTTCATGTGTTGGTATATAAGTTTTGATCTACCTAGGTCTTAACCATCCAGCAGAA
>PVKA01031811.1:0-25916 GCA_004027165.1 Ctenomys sociabilis | reverse complement strand
TTTTTTTTTTTTTTTTTTTTTTTTTTTTTTTTTTTTTTTTTTTTTTTTTTTTTTTTTTTTTTTTTTTTTTTTTTTTTTTTTTTTTTTTTTTTTTTTTTTTTTTTTTTTGGACAGGGTTTCACTATGCAGTTCAGGCTGGCCTTAAGCTCACTTTGTAGCTCAGGCTGGTCTCCAACTCACAACAATCCTCCTGCCTCAGCCTCCTGAATGCTGGGATTACAGGCATGCGCCACCATGCCCGGCATGAATTTTTTATATTTTAATTTAAAATTTTTTTTAGATTTTGAACTTTTGATCACCTATTTATTTGCTATTGTTGTTTCTCTATCTAAGAACTTTGTAGCCATCTCAAATGCCCTGTTTTGGATAGGATCTTTTTTTTTTTTTTTTGGACAGGGGCTTCTAGATACTTTTTTTTAAATTTATTTTTTATTTTATTGGAGTACAGATATAACAATGCAAGTTTAGATTTTCTTTTTTTCAATTCATTATAGGTCCTAGATATAACTCCTTTTTCAGAGGGATAACTGGCTGTATTTCCTTGAAAACTTGTGGGTTGTCTTTTCACTATGTTGGTGATTTCTTTTGTTGTAGAAAGGCTTTTTTAAAAAGGTGAGATCCTCTTTGTTGATTCTTCATATTTCCTTTGCATTGTTAGGTTTTTTTCATAAAGTATCTTTCTATATCTAACTTTTCATAATTTCTACCTATTTTCTCTTCCAAAAATTTTAGTGTTTCTATGTTACTATTTAGATATTTTATCCACGTTGACTTTAGTTTAGCCCATGGTGATAGACATGCGTTTAATTTTAGCTGTTGGCATGTGGAAAGTCAGTTTTTCCAACACCATTTATTAAAGAGACTGTCTTCCTTGTAGTGAGCATGTCTGACTGCATTGCCAAAGATAAGGTGGCTGAGCATGGTTACAGTTGTGTTTTCATTTTCTAATCTGTTCAATGATCATCAGACTTTTTTGACCAATAGTATAGTGATCATTTTCTGGTTAGCTTTGTGGTATATTTCAAGCCTGGGATTGTGATGTCCCCTGACTTGTCTTTGTTGCCAAGAATTGCTTTTGCTTTTCTCAGTTTCTTATGGTTCCAAATGAATTTTAGAAATGTTTTCTCTAGATCTGTGAGGAATTCTAATGGTATTTCGATTGGGATTGCATTAAATCTGTATGGTAGGTTTGGAAGTATGGCTATTTTCATTGTGTTGATTCTTTCTATCCCCAAGCAAGAGATATCCATTTGATCTCTTTTATTAGGGTTCTGTAATTTCCACTGTATAGATCTTTTATATCCCTTTTTAGAATGATTCCTATTTAGCTTTTTGGATGTCATTATCAATGATGTGCTGTCCCTAATTTCTCTGTGAGTTTGTCGCTTGTGTATAGGGATGCTATTGATGTTTGAGTGTTGACTTTTATCCCACTATAGCATTGAACTTGGATATTAAATCAACAAGTTTCTTGGTGGGTATTCGTGGTCTCTTATGTAGAATATCATATCATCTGCAAATCATGATGATTTTTTGCACTTACAATGGTGTGTATATATTTGCATCAATGTGAAGCACATCATTGTATAGTCTCCCTAGTATAAGAAGTGAAAAGGAGAAATATAAATAGAAATGTACAACAACAACTAAAAAAAATTGAGTCAGATAAGGCAGACCGAATGGCATGTGCTGCAGGGTACTAATCAGCTTTTCTTCTGGATGGTTAACAACCTAAGTTCACAGATCAAAACTGGAGAAACAGAAGAGCCCCAAGGCCAGCCAACATTTTTCAAGGTCAGTGAAGACTCAGGACATAGGAGAACCTGTACTGCAACATCATGAAACTCAGTTGAGCCCCAAATTTTCTGAACAAGGAGATTATGGAGCCACAGAGGAAAGAGATTGAAGTTCTATAGTGTGCCTGGGGAGAGTCACATGGAGAGAAAACTTTCTCTCAGGCTCTCACAGACAGCAAACTGGTCAAGCATTGGCTGTGACTCATCCACATGGATGACACAGACAAAGGATCTACACAATAAAGGATTACAAGATAAACCCTGAGAGGACTTTACTGACCTCATCAGAAACAAAAACTACATGTGTTGGTACATAGGTCTTGCTCTATCTAGGTCTTAACCATCCAGCAGAAAAGTATAAAAATGAGGTGTACAACGCGGGGCCATAATAATAAGTTGAGCTGTAAATAGCTATGGTCAACTACTTCTTCAGATCAAATTGCAAATAATGAAATTTTTCTTTGAGAAAAGTGAAAAAATACAAAATTGACTAACTCACATTTTCTGATGAGCCACCAATGCTTATCTCCAGTCCTTACAGATAGTACAGATTTGGATGACAGATGTTCAATTTACTTGCAGTGGTTCTTGGAAAACACTAGCAAACCACATGAAAAGTGCATCTGCCACCATGGAAAGGCACAGATTTTAGATGGAGAGTTAGGGTGACCTGCGATATTCTCACAATGTTCATACTTTATCTCCTTACTCAGTAACAAGATGTCCACAATATCACCTGACAACTGGTGTGCCTAGCCTTATGCGCAACTAGATCTCTTTCCTTCTCACATCTTGTTGAGAGAATTAAAAGATTTGCGTTTTATTCCAGCATTGAGTGTAGAGGTGCATTAGTTGGTTCTGTACTGCCTTGGTTTTGGTGGAGAGGTTTTCTTTATTTGGCTGACAATTTCCCTTTTGCTGTACTTTATTTCCTTCAGTCCTTGGTGTATCTTTAACATCTACTTCTTTGCCCACACTCAATTCTGGATTTTTATTGTGCTCCTCTTTAAATGAAGAACTATTCTTCCCCAGTGTTTCCTTCCCATCTCTATTGGTAGAACTCTGTCATGGAGGCTGAATGCTCTCTTTCTCTTCTCTCATTGATGTAGTCCCTTTCTTTCTTTCTTCTTTCTTTCTTTCTTTCTTTCTTTCTTTCTTTCTTTCTTTCTTTCTTTCTTTCTTTCTTTCTTTCTTTCTTTCTTTCTTTCATTCTCTCTCTCCTTTTTTATTCTTCTTATTCCTGCTTCTAGGAGATGGAGACCCAGAAGGTTTCCTTTTTTATGGTTTTTGATGCCCTTGGTGACATGAAAGAACTCCTGTTTCTCCTCTTGAGTGCATCCTTGCTGGAACAATGACAGCTTGATGCGCTGTAGCTCCTGGGTGGTGTTTTGGATTTATCTTTCTTTACTCATCTTTCTCTTTGGATCTTTGTTTTTCTCATTCCTCTTCTTTTTCCTGTTCCCTTCTCTTCTCTATGTTTTGCTCCTTTCCATGCTCTTTTCCTGCTCTGTCTCACTCTGTACTTGTCCTTGTTCTTGTCCTGGTTTTTTTCTCAATCTTCGTCCCAGTCTTTGTTTTTTCCCATTCCTTTTCCCACTCTCTCTCTTCTTCCTTCTTCCCTTTTCCTTCTTTCTTTCACTTTACCTCTTTCCTTTTCGTGAGTATTGTTTCTCTTATCCCATGAATGTGAATGACTCTTTGATTTTCATCTCTCACTTGACTTGGAAAGTTTTTTATGTGGGCTCTTGGATCTGTGTCTGTCCTTTGTCTTGAATGGGATCTGTGATGGGATCTACTCCTGTGTTTTGACTGTGAACTTTTCCTTTGAGAATGGGATTTTTTAAAACTCAATATTAACTTTATTGAAAATCAGTAATAATTAGATAGCAAATTAAAAATT
Source organism: Ctenomys sociabilis (assembly GCA_004027165.1). Taxonomy (NCBI): domain Eukaryota; kingdom Metazoa; phylum Chordata; class Mammalia; order Rodentia; family Ctenomyidae; genus Ctenomys; species Ctenomys sociabilis. The sequence continues at coordinate 22,220 of PVKA01031811.1, read as the reverse complement.
GTAGACAAATATTGAAATGAGAAAGATATGATGTAGACAGAGTCAATGTTAGAAAAATATTTCTGAAATGAATACATAATGTGAAATTAATAATAGATTGCACATTGTAAAAATTATTTACAAACTTAAATGAATATAACAATAAAAATAATCTATAATAAACATAAAGAAGAGTTTATAGATCAGTCATATAATAGTTTACTCTGTTCCAAAATCAAGAAACTTATATTCATGTAGTTAGAATTCTTACAGTATAATGGGGTAGGCAATAAATATTTAAAATTTCCGAATTTAGGTAAAATTATAGCACCACATTTCAAGAAAAATGAACTTTTTTGCACAAGAAATATGAATAAAATCATACTAAGATACACAAAAGTGAAATTTCCAAAACTAATTATAAAGACAAAAATCATTAAAACATATACATAGAAAAAATATTAGCTATGGAAGAACAAAATTAAATAGCATCTTATTCCACATTAGAAAAAAAGACCAAGTTGGTAAGACTAGACTTATTCAAAGGAATGAAAAAAAATCTGTCCTCATTGAATTTTATACTTAGAAAACATACCTCTGACAACTAAAAGTAAAATATTTTCCAGTTACACAAACTTGAAATATTCTAATCCCTCCAGATGTCGCATATAGAAAATAACAAAGGCCATAAATCAGAAGGTAAGAGAAGTTGCTGTATGGCTCTAGATAAAGAATAAAGAGCTCTCAGAACAGTAGTTATGAAGGACTATGTAAAATAAAATTAGAGGCCAAGGAGGTGGTTCAACAGAACAAGCACTTCCCTGGCAAGTGCAAGAGCCTGAGTTCAGTCCTCGGTTCTGCCAAAAATAAAAATAAATAAATAAATAAATAAATAAAATTATATTAGACAAACCCATTTAAAAGGTCATTGAAGATTTCCACTAAACAGTATTAAACTTATGTCAGGTTATATATTTTTTCATATATATGTGTGTGTATGTTTATAGAAGACAAAGAAAAACTAATATAAAGTCAATGGAAAAGTGAAGTACACTTCTGAAGTTTCTAATACCAGGAGGAAATATCATACCATATCCTATAAGTAGATTGTTAGTCAAAGAAACAAAACAAAAATTAATCAACATTCAGAGAATTAAATATTAATTCAAAATTAAATACTGCAAAATATATTCAAAAATTAAAATTAAGTTGTGAGCCCAACTAAGAGACCCGAGCATCATGTATCGTATGTACGAATCTGTGATCCATTCAGAGTACTCACATAGTATTCGAGTAGGTTAATACATACAAAAATAGCAACTAAGAAAAAGTTTTCATAATAGTAGAGAGTTATTATGAATAAACCATGACAAAAATACTGGAATGACAAATATATGACCAGCATTTCTAACAGTTTGGTGATAGGTAATCGTGCAAAGTTTTAGTATGTTGTGGACATGTACAGGGTCCGTGATGCTTACTGGTGGCCAGATGTCACTTGTGGGACTGAGCTACTGCTATTTCCTTGATATCCACCCTGTGGACCTGGACAGAATCATGACCCATAGAGTGCAGGAGAGGTCTGTTTTTAAAGTATGCTCATGGAGATATTTTGCTGCTTTGTACAAAAGAATAATTGAAAGACTGCTGTTGTATACCTGTTTTTTCTCCTGTGTTTAATTGTTTGCACTATTTGGTGGCTTCTTTCCATTTTCACTCATGGAGTTGTGGTCATTTTGGTCCCTCTCAAGAATATCTTTTAGCAGTAGGGTTGGCTTTGGTTGTTTTTTTTTTTTTTTTCCAGAACCTAGGATTGAATGGGTTGGCTTTGTTGTTATGAAATTCTTTAGTTGTTCTTTGTCATGGAAGTATTTCACTTCTCCATTAAACTTGAAAGAGAGCTTTGCAGGATATATCAGTCTGGGTTGGAATTTGTTTTCTTGCAAAACTTGAAGTACTATGCTCCATGCTCTTCTTGATTTGATGGTTTGTGAAGAGAAATCTGCCATTATTCTTTTGGGTTTTCTTTTACATGTGATCTGTTTCTTTTCTCTAGCGATTTTAATATACCGTTCCTGTGCCGAATTTCTGGGATCTTGATTATTATATGTCTGGGGATGGTTTTAATTGGGTTGATGTTATTTGAAATTTTATGTGCTTCAGTTGCCTGAATGTCATATTGTTTCCCCATGTTTGGGAAGCTTTCTGCTATTACTTACTCCCATAATCTTTTTATATCATTTGTATTAATTCCTTTTTTCTCATTGATGCCTATTAGTCTTATGTTGTTCATCTTTGCATCATCTTCCATATGTTGAATGTTTTTTTCTGCATCCTAGTTGTTTTTAAGAGATCTTTTCTTACCTTTTCACTAGCTGCAATGGTGTCTTCAAGGTCTAAAGTCTATTTTTACTTTCATCCAAATGGTTTTTCCAGTTTGTGATTGAGATTTTAATTAATATATCAGTTTGAGTCTGCTTCATGCATTCTATTTCTTTCCTATATTGCTCCTTTGAGGATTCTATTATTTTTTTACTCTCCTCTATTATTTTTATTAGTGTCATTTTTTAGAAGAAGACACTTGGTACTTCTTTGATTATAGTTGTTTCTTTTTTTACTTCAGAAATTATTTCTGATCTGATTCCTCTGTATCTTTCAGCAGTAGTTTCCTTACTTCAGATGCTATTATTTCAGAGATTTCAGGTGTGTGCTTTCCAATTTGTTCTATACTATTTTCTCTTGCATTTCTTCTGGGTGGACTTGGGGCTTGAGAATGTATTTTGCTGCTTCTCTTTTTCATTTTGTATAGCACTGTCTTCTGACCTTTGGTGTGGAGCTTTATTAGAGTTACTACCTTAGCATCAGGTCTGGATCTACCAGGTTCAAACTCACCCAGGTGGGTGTGGTTTGGGTCTGGCTGCTGTGCTCCACTTGTGTGTTTTAGCCTTTGGAAATGAACCTGCTGTGTCACTCTGGCAAGATGTTCTGCTCCCGGATCATCTGGGTGCACCTTGCCTCTAGCCTCTCTGCTGGGATTTCTGCCACAGGGTTCCACATCAGGCCTGTTTGATGGAGGAAGTTAGACTCACATGCCAGGCCTGAGAGCTGGCTGGAGTGAGGATCCAGTGGGCTCTGGGCTGTACCACCTACAAAGGGATTTTGAGCTAGACCTGGACTCTGAGTGAGTGTGGAGATGATATCAACTGCCTTTTGTTTCATTGCTCTTTCCAGACTCTGGTTTGACGGCTGCTGAAATAAATGACTGAACTTCATTTTTTTTTGGCAGAACTGGGGATCAAACTCAGGCCTTTGTGCTTTCCAGGAAAGTGTTATTCCACTGAGTCATCTCCCTGGCACCAAGTAGCTTCATTACTTCTAATTCTTTAGCTGCAGCCTGAGGTTGTCATCTCTCAGGATTTTAGTATTGCATCATTTGAGTGACTTGTTTTCTTTTCTTTTCTTTTTTTTTTTTTTTTTTTTTTTTGTGTTTTTGAGACAGGGTCTCATTATGCTGTTCAGGCTGGCCTGAAGCTCACTTTGTAGCTGAGACTGGTCTCAAACTCACAACAATCCTCCTGCTCAGCCTCCCGAGTGCTGGGATTACAGGCCTGTGCCACCATGCCCAGCTTTGGAGTGACTTATTTTCAGTGGCCTCCAAACATAACTCCATTAAAAGCAAGGGACTAATTTTAGTCTGCAAATTGCACAAAAACATACTGAGTTGACTGAGTCTCATCACTTGCCATCCACACAAACTTCACCTCTTCATCCTATTTAAAACATTCAAGTAGTTGGTCAGCTGTCATCTTCCGGGAATTCAAATTTCCAATGTAGACTGTTCTCCTAATTTCGTCATTTCTGGAAGAATCTACATGTCTCATAAGTGGCAGCTGTGGTAACTCTCCAAGTGTTGCAATGTTGGGATTTGCTGCTGCTGCTGGGATGGCTCCCAAAGGGCTGAGTGAAGCACCAAGGACAGTTAAGAGATCTGGAGCCAGTATGTGCGACAGTCCTTAGCCTGGCATCACACTTGTCATGGTTGGAGCAGGAGCCCATAAAGGGAGGGCCTTGGACGTCTCTGGGATTTTACCTTCTGCACAGGGAAAACTACCAGATCTCTGTCAATAAAAACCATGTCAGTCAGGTGCTGGGCCACATCAACACTTGATGGGTCACGAAACTTAACCTAACATACTTTGGAGGAAAAGGCAAGAGGTGTATTGGCACGGGTGGAAGTGCTAGAGCCGCAGCTCCTTGATTGCTCCTAGGAAGGACAAAGCAGTCACATCTGTTCACTGGACACCACTCATGATAGAATTCCCGCTTTCGAGTGAAGGCCAGAGCCTAACCCTAAACTAAAGCTGTCACCTCTGTTGATTACGGATCGGCAACCAAAGTTTCCGCCGCCACCGCTGCCTTCCACTCCCCAATAATGGTGATTTAACTTCTTCCTTTCCTGTCTTTATTCCTTTTTTTTTCTTGTCCAATTTTTCTGGCTAATTTTCTAAAACTACATTGAATAGGAGTGGTAATAATGGACATCCTTGTCCTATACCTGGTTTTAGAGTGACAGCTTTCAATTTTTGAGCATTTAATTTTATATTAGCTGTTTGTATTTCATAGATGGCTTTTACAAGATTAAGGTAAATTATCTATTCCAATTTCCTGTACAGTTTTTTTCAGGAATGGGTATTGAATTTCTCAAATGCCTTTTCTGCATCTATTGAGACGATCATGTGAATTTTGTCCTTGGTTCTGTTAATATGGTGTATTATATTTATTAATTTGTGTATGTTAAACGATCCTTACAAACTTGGAAAATTATCCTACTTGGTCATGTTGTATAATCCACTTGACAATTTGCAGCACTCTGTCAGTATCTCATTAAAAAATCTGCATATACATTCTTTAGGAACACTGGTCTGTAGTCCTCTTTCTTGGTTGTGTTCTTTTCTTGTTTTGGAATCAAGATAATAATTGCTTCCAGGAATGCTCTTGCAAGGACTGCTTACTTTTTAATTTCTTTAAAGAGCTTTAACATTTGTGCTTAGTTCTTCTCTAAATGTCTTGTAGAATTCAACAGTGAGCCCATCAGGGCCTGGGCTTTTCTTTGTTGGTAAATGTTTAATTTGATTTTCAATTCATTTGCTGATCAGTTATTTAGAATTTTTCTCGCGTTAGTTCTGGCAATTTGTCTAGGAATCTGTCCATTTTTTTTCTGTTTTCTGACTTATTAGAATATAGGTTCTTAGGGTAGGCGTTGGTGATCTGCTCAGTTCTGTGGGATCCATTGTTATTCCTCCTTTTTGTACCTGTTTGAATTTGTGTTTTTTCTTTGCCTTTTCAATGATTTTGGATAGTGGTTTATCAATTTCCTTTATTCTTTCAAAGAACCACCTTTTCAATTAGTAGATTCTGTGTATTGTTTTCTTATTTTCTATTTCATTAATTTCTGCTCTGATCTTTATATTATTATTATTGCTAATATTTTATGTATTTGGTACAGGGTCTATAGGGTCTTACTACGTAGATCAGACTTGTAGTGATTCTCCCATTTTCAGCCTTCCATCAAGTCTTCTTATCTTTATAATTTACTGCCTCATATGGGCTTTTAGTTTGGTTTGTTGTTCTTTATATTGAGATTTGAAGTTTAAAATTAGGTTTATTTTATTTGAGTTCATTTTGTTTACCTGATGTGTGAGTTCATCATTATAAATTTCCCTCAGAGGATTGCTTTCATTGCATCTCATAAGTTTTAGTATTTTAAATCAGCATTATTATTCAATTGTATACACTGTTTAATTTCAGTTTTTAATTTCCATTTTTAATTTCCTCTGTGACTGACTGGTTGTGCAGAAGGGTGTTGTTTAATTCCATTAAGGGTGTGTTAATGTAGTGTTTGTGATTTTCTTTGTCATTGATTTCCAGTATCATTATTCTATGGTCAGATAGTGTGAATAAGATGATTTCAATTCCTCTAGATTTACTTAAGCATATTTTTGGTCTAATATATATTCTATTAGGGAGAACATCCTATGTGCAGCTGCAGTGAATGTGTATTGGGGGAGCGCTCTGTAGACATCTGTCAGGTGTGTTTATTCACAGATGGCTTAATTCTAACATTTTGTGGGTTTTTGTTTTGTTTTGTTTTTTTGGTCTAGTGAATCTATTTGTGAAAGGCAGTGTTAAGGTTGCTAACTATAATTGTGCTAGTACTAATTTGGTATTTATTTTCTGTCAATATTTATTTTATGCAATTGGTTGAATCTATGCTTGGTACATAAATGTTTATGATTTTTATCTCTCCTTTATGAAATTTTTCCTTAACAAGCTGTATATATCTTCTTTGTTTCTTTTAATCAGTTTTGGCCTGAAGTTTGTGTTGTCTGCAAATAGAATATCTACTCCTTTTTTATGGGTTCCTGTGACATGGAGAATCATTTTCTGTCCTTTGACTTTTAGCCTACGAATTTCTCTGTGGATTAAATGTGTTTCTTGAATGAAGCCTACTGTTGGATCTTGCTGCTTGATCCATTGTACCAGAATGTTTCTTTTGATTGGCGAGTTGAGATATTTACTTAGATGGTTATAAATACTGGGTATTGGCTTTTCTTTTTCATGTTTTTCTGTTCGTTCCCAGTCTTTCTCCTCTGTTTAATTTCTTGCCCTGCCTCTAGACTTCTTTCTATTGGTGCTCCTGTGTTTATGGCCTTTGTTTTCTTTTTCTGATATGTCCTTCTGTGGAGCATTCTATAGAGCTGGTCTGGTGGTCATAAATTTCTTTGACATAAATTTCTCTGGTTGTCTTTGTCATGGAAGTATCTTATTTCTCCATCTGTTTGAATGTTTTTTTGGGGTACATCAATCTAAGTTGAAGATTATTTTGCTTTAGGGCTTGAAATACCTCACTCTACACTCTCCTAGATTTGAAGCTTTGGTTTGAGAAGTCTGTTGTGATTCTAATGTGCTTTCTTTTATAGGTGATATATTTCTATTTTCTAGCTGCTTTTAATAAACTTTTCTAGTGCTGAATTTTCTGGAACCTTGATTATTATATGCCTTGGTGTACATTTATTTAGGTCATGCTATTTGGAGTTCCATCTGCCTTATTTATTTGTATGTTAAATTCTTTATTCATGATTAGGAGGTTCTTTTGCCATTATTTCTGTAAAGATATTTTTAATGGCCTTTGCACTTTCTTACTGGTTTCAATCAATATTATTAAGGACTGGTGAGATAGCTCAAGGGTCTAGAGCACCTGTCTAGGCAAGCTTAGGTGGGCACAGGGGACCACCATGCAGTTGCTGGTACCACATGCCTACCAGCTATGCCCTCAGGGCATGCTGAGCTGTCTGGAAAAAAAAATTATGTTGTTCTGCTTAGACTCATCTCATCCTGTAACTATTGGATTGGTTTTTCTAGGTCTCTTGTGATTTTTAGCTATCTTTCTTTTCTTGATTATTAATCAAGTTCTTTTCTTCTAGATCTCATTTGGATCTGATCTACTTTCTATCCTTGCTTTCAGTCTTTGCATATACTTTCAGTGGAGTTTCAAATCTAATGCATTTCTGTTTGGACCTGTTTCACTGATTCCATTTCTTGTGTATGTTTGACATTCATTGTTTCTATCATTTTTCTGAGCTCCTCTGTTTATCTATTCCTGCTTAAATGCCTTTCATTTTGATAATGATTTCTTTTTGTACCTTAGAAATTATTTTCCCTATGGCCTCTTCCATTCGTTTATTTACTTATGTGTCTATCATTTTAGACAGTTTCATTTGTTGGCTTCTAGTTTTTTCTGTCTCTGTGTGTCTGTACTTGTCCTAAGTAGGCTGGGTATTTGGGGTTGTATTTTGCTTCTTTGTCTCATCACTGTATGTTTTCTATTTTGTTTTATTTCCTGTGTTAGTTCTTATAGATTTCTTGTGTTGGAGAGCCTTATCACTAGTGTCACGGTTTCCTAGGAAGTTTGTCTTCCTCTGGAGGTCTTCCACATGTAGGTTGCTCTTGATCTTATGTTGCTGTGAAAAGCCTACCTTCCCACTGTACTAAATCTGAGGAATTGTTATCAGTTTGAGTTAGGGCCCATTCCTTTGATACTGTGTTATGGTTATGACCCCTTACAATTTCAGTGTTGTCACACAGGGGAAGAAGGGGCAGATCTCAGACTCCTCTTACCATTTACACTGACCCTGGGCAATGGAGGAAGGGAGGAGTGTGAGCTCAGAGCCTTCACTGTCATCAAGGACAATGAAGAAGGGAGGATCGTGAACCCACACGTGATTCACTGGCCTCATCATCCTGACAATTAAGACTTCTCTTTTGAAAGTGGATGAACAATTCTAAATGGCAGCATTTCAAAGATATTTGAAGTTATAATAACCGTTCTTCATAAAATATTCATTAATTTCTTAACATTATTCAACACATGCTGTTATTCTACCATAAATTCTACAATATATTTCTAATTTTTTCATAATCACTTTGAGACAAATATCCAAGGAGTGCCCTGCAAAGAAGACAGAAGTACTGATAAAAGAACAAATGAGAACTTCAAGGAAAACACCGAAACTACAGTATCAAATAAATGAGTATTTAAAAAATTCATGCATAATATCCTGATTGTATTTTATTTAAAGGATAAAAATGAAAGACATCTCATAGAAAATAAAGAATTGTTTTTATTTTTACTGTTATATTACCTAACATACTATCATCTATGGCAACTTGAGAAAATTTAGAATGTGAAATACTTTTGTTACCCAATGCTTACTATGCATTAATTTTTGAGCATAAAATTGATAGTTTATATTATCTTTAACTTTTTAATTCCAGCAGCCATTTGGAGCTTATTCTTGTTCACAACTGTAACTACTTTCCTAACTACTGTACGGTTTTCTCTCTTGAACACTAGCCATATCTGAAGTACTCCTGTGAAGCTACTTATGATACAAATGGAACCAACATAACATGGTTTATGCACACTGGTGTGTTTTATACCTTATGAATAATTAAGAATTAGTATACTATACAGGAACACGTTCTTTCCCTCTAAATTCCTTATTTGTAGATTTCCAGGGTTTTGTATGAGGTCCGAAAAAAATGCATTTTAATATATTACCAATTTTTCGATCAGTAGTCATGAAGATTTATGTATTACATTAGTACAAAAAAGGAGAATTTACCACTAGCTTCATAAATGCACACATCTTGTAGTTTAATGGACAAGCCAGGTCTAGTCTATTACATTACAGAGTATTCTTATAATTTATAGTCTGACTGCTATTTTATCAGAAAGTGCCAAGATGAACAATTAAGTTTCTAAGAAGCCAAAGAAAGGCTATGTGATCTGACCCTTTAGCCTCAGCGAGATACTTTGCATAAAAATCTGTTCTCTGATGCTTTTAAATTTAGGGTTGTGGAGTTTCTTTGAATTTTTCCTATTTGAGTCTGCTGATGTGCTGAAAGGTCAAACGAGAAAAAACAATTAAATGATTTGGATCCTGAAGGGCTTATTTGTTCCAAAACTTAAGTAGTTTATATTCCTTGCTAGAAAAATCCCACTTGTTCACAGTTAAAGAAAAATAAAACTTTCAGAAAAAAAAATTGCATTAGAAGTCTCTGGTGCTATAACTGTTGATTTATTTAAAATCCAAAGCCTAATAGGCGGGAGGGATAGTTCAGCTGACTAAACACCTACTTAGACAGGTGTAGAGACTCGAGTTTGATCCCCAGCACCACATACAGCCCTGGCCCCACCCTGGGCAAGCTGAGCTGGCCACCCAGTTCCGCTGTGGTGGAGCATACCAGTATTCCCAGCACTGGAGAGGCTGAGAACAGAAGGATCACAATGAGTCTGAGCTGCGTACTGAGACTTTGTACCAAATACATTAAAATGAAAGCCTTAATTTTAAAATACTGTACATGGAAATTCTTTTAAATTTTATGCAGTAATTGAAAAGTCAAAAGGCAAAAGATCTGTAAATTTTTTTGCTGACCAGCAAAGTGGATATTTTTAATAACAGTTCTTATTTCTTGTGTAGCATAATAGAGGTTTTTTTTTTTTTTTTTTTCATTTTGTGTATTTGGTACAGGGTCTCACTGTGCAGATCAGACTTGGGACGATCCTCCTGTTTTTATCCTGCCCATCCCTGGGATTACAGATGTGGGCCAGAATGCCCAACTCTGTTGCCTCCTCAGCGAGCCCTGGGGATGGGTCGACACAGCAGTGTGGTACCAGGGAATGGCAACCTGCGCTTGCCAAAGCAGGTGCTTAGGCTACTCAGCAATCCAATCTTGCTGACCTGAAGAGGTGGTTTATGATTATAAGCTTGCTAGCCAAATTCTATCTGAATGCTGAAGACACACGAAAATGGAGAAATTAACCAAAGTTGCTGAATATTTCATAAACATATGAGAGAAAAAATTCAAGTATTCTGATTTGATTGGAAACTCTAAATAGCATAAAAATGAGAGAAAATTACAGATTAAGCAATACCCAAATCCAAAATAACTATACAGATTTCGCCTTTGCTTGTTTAGAGAAATCTAAAATATTTCATATTCTGAAGCTTTGTTCTTAACTGTTAAGGACAGATGAAAATTTATTTATGCAATTTTGGGTATATTCTCAGTTGAGTATTAACAGCACACTAACATTTTCATTTTAAATGATTTTTTGATTATTTCAATTTTCTGCTTATTAAGGCAATATATGATAAAGAAATAATTTAAAAACAAAGTCAACATCCAATTAACATTTTTGTGCTTATTGATATTTATGTAATACCTACACTGAAAGAAATAGGAAAAAATAAGTATGTATGAGGCTTACATATACACTATGTTAGTTGATAAGTTGTGTCAACTTGGCTGAATCAGCTACTGCAGTTCTCAGCATGGGTGCCCCGCCCTGCAGGTGCTCAGGGCCCCGGAACTGAGGAAGGCTTCCTGCCACCCTGCCCCACTTCCGTTGAGCAGTCCCAGGCTTCAGAGGAGCTTGACCTTCGCAGCTGTGCTCCTTTGGAGGAGCTCCGATATTTGCTGCTCTGCTCTTCATTGTTTTCTGCCACATGAACTGCTATTTGTACCCAGTGGAGTATGGACTGAATCCCCAGTAACTGTGAGCTAAATCAACCTTCCTTCATTTTGAGTGTAGGGTATTTGTCCCAGCAATGAGTAAAAAGTAACTAAGACATACACATTACTGTAGAGATGTGCTATTATCAGACCATTTTTGTACTGTTTTGACTATTTCTGATATGTTAATGTCATAAAAAAGGTGAAAAGTAGCCTTTAAGTACAAAGTTTTGTTGACATGTTTGATTTTTGAAATATTGGTTAGATTATTAGAAGGAAAATTTTATCAAATGAAAATATGATTGATGCATATTCCAAACTTGCTTCCCAGACCAGTTGTGTCAACCGATACTACATGTAACATGTGAATTATTTCCTTACCTTCGACTTAGCGTACCCTTGCAAATGTGATGGATAATATGATTGTTTTAACTGACATTATTAAGAGATACTTTTAAAATTTGTTATTCACAGTCATTTGCCTTCTCTTTCCTGGCTTCACATTTCTTGTCTTTTGTTTTTCGCTTGGTATTTGGGGTTTTCATAGCAATTTGTATTCAAATTTGCATGCTATCCTAATGAACTATTGACTGTTTTGTCTTTAATATTTCTTATGCTTTTTTGATGTCTGGCTCTCAATATTTATATATTTAAATATATTTTTCTTCAATAATTTTCACTATTAATTTTATAACTAGAAATGCTTTCCGCAACAAGGATTACGTGAACTTTTACCTTCGTTTTTTTCTTAGAATTTCATTATTTCCTCATGTCATTTTTATATTAATCTTTTGAAATTACTTTTGGTGAGTGATGATATATGAGATAATTTTGTTTGTACACTTACCATTTAAATAACTAATGCAGGATGGTTCCTTTTTATTCTCAGCCTCCCCACCACTTGTTAGTGCTCAATTTTCTAATGCTTGATCTTCTTTCTGGAGTAACATGGGACTGAGTGTTGTTTTAATTTGCATTTTTTTAAAGACCAGAGATATTGAACTTTTCCTTATATATTTTTGTACACTTGTATTTTTCCTCTAAGTAGTATCTGTTCATCCTTCTTGTCTATTTCTTGACTGGAGCTTCAGTTTTACGAAGTTTAACTTTTCTTGAGTTCTTTATATATTCTAGATATTAGTTCTGTGTTTAAGGAGTAGCTGGCAAATTAGTTTCCCTTTCCATAGGTTGTCTTTCCACTCCTCTACTGATTGTTGCTTTTGCTGGGCAGAAGATTTTTTAGTTGAATATAATCCAGTTTGTTGATTGTTGGTGCTATTTCTTGTGTGATTGAGTTTCTGTTTAAAAAATCCTTTCCTACACATATGTCTTCAGTTATTTTGTCTGTTCTATCTTACAGAACATTTAATGTTTCTTTTATGCATTATCATTCTAATTTAATATATGACAAGAGATAAGGTTCTACTTTCATTCTTCTTGAAATAGATAACCTGTTTTCTGAGCACAATGTCTTTCATGAAAAATATGCTTTTGGCCCCCTTGTCAAGGATCAAATAGTTAAACATGCCTGGGTGGGTCTTGCATCCTCAGTTTGTTCCATGGGACCTCTTTTCTGTTTTAGTTTCCACACCTGCCATTTTGTTCACTATTGCTCTGTGATATTGCTATACTACCTGCTGTGCTCTTATAACACAGATGGGTTTTGCTACTCTGGGTCTGTTCTGGTTTCGTATGAATCTGTGAAGTATGTGTTGGTATTCTGCTTGATGCTTCATTGCATCTACACAACAACTTTAGAACTGTGGCCGTTTTGCCAATTGGTTCCACCTACCCAGAAGCAGAGGATGATTCTCCACACTACTTTTCTTTTTCACTGAGACATAGTCTTGATATCCAGTTCAGACTGGGCTTGAATTAACTAGAGTTTGCTGGCTTCAAACTCACAGCAGTCCTCTTGCCTCAGCCTCCATGTTGCTGGGATTACAGGCATCCGTCACTGTGCCTGGCTAGCATCTTGCCATTTTTTGATGTCCTCTTTTTGAGTCTCCTTTAGGGTATCATAGTTTTCCTTGTAGAGGCCTTTCACTTCCTTGCTTAGTGTAATGCCTCAATATTTTATTTTTCTTGACCATACTGTGAATGGTATTGTTTTCATAATTACTTCCACAACCACTTCATTGTTGGTGTACACAAACGGTAATTTTTTTGTGTGTTTATTTTGTATCCTGCTACTTGGCTGAAGTTGATAATTTATTCAAAAAGTATTTTAGTGGAGCTCTTTAAGTCTTTGTGTAGATTATCATCATCTGTAAATAGCAATTTAAGTCATTCTTTTCCTATATGTATTCCTTTTATTTATTTCTCTTGCCTCATTGCTCTAGCTAAGGGTTCAAGTATGATGTTGAATAGAAGAAGCAACAGGGAACAACTTTGTGTCATCCCTAATTTTAGGGAGAATGCTTTTAATTTTTCCCCATTTAGTATGGTATATTGGGCTGTTGTAAATACCCTTTATCATATTCAGGTATGGTCCTTTTATGCCTGTTTTCTTCATGATTTTTATCATGAAAGGGTGTTATATTTTGTCCAAAGCCCTTACTGTGGTGCTCATGTGGTTTTTGACCCTGCTCTATTCATGTGATGTAGTACTGTGATTGACTTAACATTTGCTGAAATATCCCTGTGTTCCTGGGAAGAAATCTTCTTTTTCCTATCCTTTTTTTTTTTGCAGTATTGGGGATCAAACTCTGGACCTTGTGCTTGCGAGGCACTCACTTGTGCCTCCGAGTTTCTCCTTAACCCCAAATCCTTCTTGATCATGACACATCATCCCTTTGAAAATTGCATCCTATTTAGTAAAACCTTGGTGAGAACTTACTCAGATTTGTTCATTAAAGAGGGGCCTGTAGCTTTCTGTTTTAGTTGGGTCTTTATTCTGTTTGGTGATGAGGGTGATACTGGTTTCTAAAAACATATTTGGGGAAATAGTCCTTTCAGTTTCTTTTTCATGTATTAGAAGAATTAAAATTTTTATTTTATTTTTTCCATAATTTTATTGAAAAACAAAGAGTAATGAGAAGGTTTCAAATTAAACTAGTAGGACAGTTTCAATGATCAATACATTGTATATTGTTTTCTTAGTGATTTTTTGTTGTACAAGATACAGATATGATATTCTATTTACAAATACTATTAGAACAGATCCCTCCATTCACTGAATTAAGAGAATGCAGCTATAAATCTATCTTAACTATTTTGTATCTACAGATACAAAATGGTCATTAAATTGTATCCTCCTTTTTTTTTGTCTTTTTTTTGAGACAAGGTCTCACCATGCAGTTCAGGCTGGCCGTAAGCTCACTTTGTAGCTCAGGCTGGTCTAGAACTCACAACAATCCTCCTGCCTCAGCCTCCCGAGTGCTGGGATTGCAGGCATGCGCCACCACACCCGGCTTGTATCCCCTTTTTCATTTAGTTTTGTCATTTAAATATTATATGTGTGTGAATTCAGCAAAATATTCTAGAATAGTCCAGTAGTCCATAAATTGAGTTTTCCATATGTCTAGCAATGTCAGAAGTTATTGACTTGGTTCTTTCACAGCTCAGCATAATAATATGGGTTTACTTCTTATACTTTGTTTTTACACTTTTCTGCTGCATGGTTAAGACCAAGATAAAGCAAGACCTATGTAGCAAGAACTGTAGCTTTTGTATCTAATTAAGGTCAGGCAACTATCCTCAGGATTTATCCTGAGACTCTGTACCACAGTTTCTAGATCCTTTGTCTGTGTTACATTTTGGAGGGACTTAAAGTTTAACATATCAATACTTGATGAAAAATACCTATTCGATATTAAGCCTAAGATATGTGATATTCAGACAGATAGTGAGGTTAAGCTCAACAGCCTAGGTTGTACAGTAATAACAATAAGCTTCTCTTCTGGAGTGTTAACAACCTAAGTTTGCAGAGCAAAAGTTAGAGGAAAAGGAGGGCTGCAAGGACAGCCAACATCTTTGCCCTAACCTTTCAAGGTCAAGTAAGACTCAGAACATATGAGAACCTTTACTGTAACATTATGCAACTCAGTTGTGCCCCAAATTTTCTGATCAAGGAGATTATGGGGCCAAAGAAGAGAGTGATAGATGATGTAGAGCATGCCTAAGGAGAGTCACATGGAGAGAAAACATTCTCTCATGCTTTCACAGAGAGCAAGTTGGTCAAGCAATGGCTGTGACTCATCCACATGGCTGACACAGACCAAGGATCAGTTTCTTTGAAGAGCTTGAGGAGTGTTTTTGTTTCCTTTGTTTTTTGTTGCCATTTATTCACTGACTTTGCAAGTTGATTCTGGCTTTGGCCTCCTCTAATTCATTGCTCCTGTTATGAATACTTGTGAGTATTTTCTCTAGAGCTGCTTTAGCACTCTTGAGTCTCATGAGCTGGTCCTTTTCATGGAAATTCCTTATTTCTCCATCTATTTTGAAAGGTAGCTTTGATAGATAAATTAATCAGCTTTGGAAGTTATTTGCTCTTAGGATTTGAAGTACTTTACTTCTGGGCTTCACGGTTTATACTGAGAAGTCTCTTGTGATTCTCAATTATTCATCTTTATACATGATATTTTTTGTTTGCTTTTCTGCCTTTAAAATTCTTATTTTTTCTTAATATCTGTAAATATGATAAGAATGTGCTTTGATGAGCCTACCTTTCATCGTAATTGCTTGCTGCACTGTAAGTGTTGTGGCCTGTGTCTATATGTCCCCCCAGAACCTCATGTGGTCATGGGGAATAAGCTTTTCCAAGGTGGCTGAACCTAGAGTTTGTGACTGTTTCACTGTGCAATGCAGGGTTTGGAGGTATGGGTGCTACACTCCCCCTAGGGCAGAAGCTGCATATACTGCAAGAGAGGAAAAGTGACTTGCTGTCCCTCTTTCAATCCTATTGCTTTTGCCGTCTTCTGCCACCATGAAGGGTTGCCCTTCTGCCATGCTACCCTGCTCTGGAACCAGCTGATTATGGACTAAAACTTCTACTAGCTGTGAACTGAATAAACTGTTTTCTCTATAACTCTGAGCATTGGGTATTGTGTCCCAGGGATGAGAAAAGTAACCAGAACAATAATCACCACTTACTTGTATTTTAAATTATTTTTCTTTTATTTGGGAAATTTTCTTTTATAATTTGTGTAAACATATTAGTAAATCCACCCATCTTATCTTCTACTTTTGATTTTTTTCCTAAATCTGGCTAACCTTAGATTGGCTTTCATGTCACTAATAGTTAGAAGATAATTTTTTCTTCTTCTATTTTTTTTTTCTTCTTTGAGCTCTTTATCATAATCCACTATTTTGTCCTCAGTATCAGACCCTCTGTATTCTCATTGGCTATTAATGCAGTATATAAATTTTGTACTGTTTTTTACTTCAAGAATTTTTGTCTGACATCTTTTTGAGGATTCTGTACCCTTGATAAATGAATTTTGATTAGCTTATCTAGTTTCTGTTTTCCCAAAATTCACTGTGGGTATGTTGAGCATAATTTCTGTGAAATTTTGGTTTCTTTCTTCTTTTATTCATCCCTTCTAAGGGCTTTTTAGGTTTCTGCCACCTGGTACTTGTTTTCTTCTCCCTTTGAGATTCCTCTGCTTTGAGAATGTTGGGGGTTTCAGAGATTTTCTATTCTATTATTGTCCCATTTATCTAAAACTATATCATCTATGTCTATATCTATATCTATATCTATATCTATCTATATCTGTATCTATCTATCAAAAGTTATGTATGCCATCTTCTTTTTTTTTTCTCCCTCCACTTTTTTGGGGGGAATTTCTGCAGTTTAGGTACTGGAAGTAAAACGAGTTTGTGGCTTATGTAGAGATTTTTAGTAGGATGTTGTTTCCTGTGAAAGGAGCCTTTTGGTTTTGTTTAACTGGTGCTGGCATTAGTCCCTCTGATATTTACTTTGACTCTATCCCTATATTTTCATGAAAAAATTGTTTCTATTTATAGCAGTAACACAGATTCAATCTTACAGAGCTTCTATGTGGAGAGAATGGTGGTAGATGAAAAGAAAAGATTGATGTAGCGTTCATTTGATTTTATGGGACCACTTTTAATTTTGTTAAAAGTTTGGTACTGAGTAGGGCTTTTTTTAACTTAAGGGTGAGATATGAGAGAAAGGGGGTTCAATCTGTGATTGATAACTTTCTATGTGGCTTTCAGAACTTTCTTATAGGGAGGACCATAAGCTAAGTAAGATATAGAACAGCCAAAGGCTCTGGATGGGGAGGCTTGAAGAACTATACCAGTGAAGATAGGCATGGGGGGCTAAACATGTGAACCTAAAAACTTGGGAGGAAGAGTTTACATGAGTTAAGAGAACAGAGAAATGTTCATCATATTGTCTCAGGGGTTTGAGGTGAAGAAACTCAATAGAAAGATAAGGTGCCAGAGAGAAATCAGGTATGTTTTAAAACAGGGCCAAAGAAAGAACAAATAGGTAAGAGTATCAACCTAATAAACACATGAGGGCTGTGGAGATAGCTTGGCTGTCAAAGCGCCTGCTGGGCAAGCACAAGGACCTAGATTCAATCCCTGTACCACATGCCCTATACCAAAACCAGGTGTAGTGGCACACACTTGTATGTAATCCCAGTACAGAGGAGGCTGACACTAAGTCCAACAGGAGGATCACTATGAGTCTGAGCTGTGTAGAGAAACCCTGCAGCAAATACAAAATTGCTTAAAAAGACTAAAAAAAATTGTAATAAACCATAACACTATAAAAGAACATAAGATAACCTCATGTTATTAAATATTAATCAAGAACCAAACAAAACTTTACTTAATAAGGAATCTGATGGAAGCACAGCTTACATTTGGAGACAAGGCATTTGTGAGTCTCAGAGTCTGAGTCCTTACTCCCCAACAGTTCTTCTAGTCCTTCCAGCACAGCACTGAAGCTACCTCTTGACTGAGAACCTCTTTCTGTCAGCTTGCAGGCATTCCTGCAGTGCCTGATGGAGTCCAATTCTTGGGTTAGGAACCTGCTGGCATAACTCTTTCTGACTGCTACAGTTGATTCAGCAGACAAGTTCATTGGTACTGATACAGGGAAGTAAAACTTTGAACCTGATCTGGATGAGCTTGTGTTCTGTAAAACTGAAGAATGAATTTTAGGAACAAATGGAGGTTGAGGATAAAACTTTATTGGAAAGAAAAGCTTCTGTCAGAGAGGAACAGAAGGGAGACCTAAGAGAGTTGCCCAGGAAGCTGTCTCTTTCAGGTTATTTTTATAGGGCAAAACATGTGAGGCTAAGGTAGAGAAGAACGGGTCTCTCTTAGGTGGATGTGAGGTGGGACAAAACTATGGTCAACCAATGGGATGACAAGTGCCATGGCTCAGGTGAAGTTGATTAGGCCCAAGACCAAATGGGGAAGTGAGTCACATAGTAAGGGGGCATGAATACAGGACAGGGTCTCTTCCCATTGGGGTTGGGCTATGACTCACTTGGGTCTTTTTAGGTGCTCACTATTTAGAATGTCAATCCCAGGTGCTACTCTTTTAGCATTTGTTTAGCATTAAGGTCTGGTTCACAGCAGGAACATCTGTCCCTCTTAGAGTTGTAAGACATCTTCTCTCTTGTAGTATCTCTTTGGAGAGCCTGACCCTGTCTGACTGCCTATAATATTTCTAGCTAACTCAGCTGCCTACAACAGTACCAAAGTGTCCACTGAGTCAGTGTGATTCTTATAGAATTGGCTCAACTACCACAATGACAGGCTAATTTGTTACATTGTTATTTAACAAGGTTACCTGAGAAATAATGAAAGACTCTAATGTAAGTTTTCTTTTATGCTTGAGGAGAAATCCACAGCCACAGTGTAAGCATCATGACAACCAAGGTCTTGACTCACAGTTAATGTTTATTAAGTATGATGACTATCTCTCATAATGGTGGGAAACAGCATTCAACAGTAATTTTATAGAATCAGTTGTCTAAAGCCTGGGGACTTGGGGACCAGGTAATGCCAGAGAAGTGAAGAGTGGAAAAAATAAAAGGAAAAAATAAGTCCTTTCTTTTTTATATGGGAAGTAGGAAATTGGGAGAGATGGACAGTGAGTCCTACTGATGTTAGAGTATGATGCTATGTGTTTATGAAGGTATAACAGGGAATACTGGGTACAGAATTGATAGTGGCAAACCAGGATGAGAAAAGATTCTATGTTTGATATAAATATTAGAGAAAAATTTTAAGGAGACAATAGAAAATATGGAGAACAAAGAAAGAGAAATTGAGAATGAATAAAGCACAGGAGAAAGAGGCCAGGGGAAGAGCTACAAATAAAAGTAGAGGTATACAAGTGGGCCAGGGCCTGCTTAGGCAGAGCACAATAGCCAGGGTTTGATCCTTGCTGTGCCATGCCAGCCCAGCCCCTGGGGCACACTCAGACAGCAACTGAGACTGGGCATGGTAGAGTGAACCTGTAATCCCAGAACTTTGGAGGCTGAAAATGGAAAGAACACTACAAGTCTGATCTAGTAGTGAGACCATGTACCCAGTAGAGTACCGTCAGGATTTACCTTGAAAACCTGTACAGCAGTTTGCAGACCATTTGTCAATATCAGTCATTTGGACAAGTCACGGCCATTGCTTACCCAATTTGCTCTCTGTGTAAGCTTGAAAGAATATTTTCTTTCCATGTGACTCTCCTTAGGCACACTATACATCACATTGATCACATTCCTCTGTGGTCCCATAATCTCCTTGATCAGAAAATTTGGGGCACCACTGAGTTACATGATGTTACAGGTTCTCCTATGTCCTGAGTCTTCACTGACCCTGAAAGGCTACTGCCATACTGCCTCTCAAGTAAATGTTTGTTTTTTTTAAAAAAAGGTAATAAATGAAAACAAGAGATAAGAAAAACAATGTCACAGGGCTATTCTGCTGCAATGCTGAATATAGGCAGATTTCTAAATTTCTGTGTAAAAATGTGTAATGGCTTATTCCTATTTTAAAATATTTTTTGATTTTTAATTTTTTTCTTCATATTCTGTAGGGACTTAAAGTTTAACATATCAATA
The DNA here is from genome assembly GCA_004027165.1 of Ctenomys sociabilis. NCBI lineage: Eukaryota > Metazoa > Chordata > Mammalia > Rodentia > Ctenomyidae > Ctenomys > Ctenomys sociabilis. The sequence continues at coordinate 2,112 of PVKA01031811.1, read as the reverse complement.
CTTGATGGAATAAACCTGTTCCATGTTATGCCTAAGATTTTTGACATTCAGACAGATAGTTTAAACTCAACTGCCTGTGTTGCAGAGTAATAATAATGAGCTTCTCTTCTAGAGGGTCAACAACCTAATTTTGCAGACCAAAAATTAAAGAAAAAGAAGTGGCAAGGACAGCCACTCCTATTTTTTTCTGCTCTGTTGACTCCTACTTCAGTGTTCCTTTTACTCACTCAGGTTTCTCTGCACGCTATTGTTTTCCAGGATGCAGTAGCAGTTGAGTTGCTGGCACTAACTGCTCTGCCATTTTCTGAATTCTGCTGATTTTTGATGTTTTCAATTTTAATTTTTTACTAGTACATAATGATGAAGGTCCTTGTGAGGACTTGAGATGTGTACATACCGAATTTAAATTCTTTTTTCATCCCTTTTCTTTCACTTTATTTTCTTGCTATTGCAGTGGGAGGGATTCTGGAATGATTTGCTACTTTTTATGATTATGTGCCTAGTACCTTTTCATGCTCTCAATAATTGTTTTTAGTTCTTTTGGAGTTATTCAATTTTTTTTTCTCTAATTCTCTTAGGCTTCCTAGGCAAACAATTATATAATAAAAGAATGATTTTGGTCATACTTCCCCAAAGACAATATATATTGGCTATTTCCTGTTCTGTTTTGCCAGTTATAGAAACTTAAGAATAATACGAGATTTTTGTGATAACAGACAACAATTATGGCTTTTCCAGTGAGATTGGTGTGTCTTATGTGTTTGACATCTGGTAATTTTTTGATATGTTATGTTTATTATATGAAGTATGACTTATTTTATATCAAATTTAACTTAATTTTCTTATTGAAAATAAATAACAAATCCTTTTTAAGCATCTAAGATAGCACTGTATTTTAAAGTTAAACCTATCAGTTTAATATATAATAATTTATTGTTTTTAAAAATTGCTACCCTTGTCTCTGCTTTTTTTTCCTTTCCTTCCTCCTTTGCTCCTTTCCTTTCTCCTTCTATCCCTCCCTCCATCTATGCCTATCTCTTTTCCTTCCTTTATCTGTCAAGTAAAATGTGACCTTTCATGTGTTATTCTTTTATTCTATATTTTCAATCGTTAGGTATAAATGTTAGTTGATATAATGGGACTTTGGACAACGTTGTTCTTGGATTAGCTTGAAAAAATATATATGAAATACATACTGAATTTTATTTTTAGAAACTATAACCTACAGTATAAAATAATAGGAACTTTGTTGTATCTTGCATTTCTTGAAAAAAAGCAGTTAAACTTTGATAAGTTGAAGTTAAGTGAAAATGAAATAAATAATTTTTACAACTTACCTCCTTTGTAGCATGATAAAATTTATTATCAGTCCACTTTAAAGTTCTATTTTAAGAAAAAAATGGAAAATAACAAATAATGTTAACACTTGGATAATTAGTTTTTCACCACTGGAACTCAATTTCGAGACACCTATCTTAAGTGAAAATAAATTTATTGTTTGGGTTAAAGTAAACAACACAGAAAAATAATTTTGAGACATCTACAAGCAGTCTTTAGTGTAATAGGCTCTTTTAGGATGGAACTGTCTTTTGTGAACTATTGATAGTCAGACTAATAGCTTCCTCTTTTTTCTCCTCCTCCTCCTTCTCCTTTCTTTTTATTTATTTATTTTTTATTTGTTTATTTTTATTTTATTGAAATACAAATGTCAATCAGACAGTTTCAAGACACCTTAACCATACAGATTCGATAAATTAATATATTGCAAACTGTTTTCATAATGTTTTGGTATTGTACAAGGTGTATATACGATATTATATTTACAGATATTATTTTAACAGATATCTCTTATCAGTGAATTAAGAGTGCAGCTGCTTACTTATCTTATTTTTTTATACCTGAATTATATCAAAAATTCAATAATTATTTTCCTAGTGGATGACCGTAGTACTAGAAGCCAACATAATATCCTGCCCAACCACCATTAGTGCAGATCTTGCCTCTCATAGAATTATGTAGAAGCACAGCATTATATATCCCAACTGTACTGTCTATACCCACACATCATGATTTTTTCTTTCTACACCCCTTCCTTTGTCTACACCTGTCAAA